>PVHY01005228.1:0-85013 GCA_004024945.1 Uropsilus gracilis
CCTGGTCACTCGGGGTACGCTTTACCCGCCTGCCATTCTCTTCTCTCCTCTCCCAAAGGTTCTCTCTCTCTCTAGTTCTCTTCCTCTCCCAATGGTTTCTGTCTCCTCCTAGTCTCTGCTCTTTGCCTTTTCGCCCCCTGCTTCTGGTCCCACTCCCTTTTTCCAACTGCTCCTTTCTCCTCCAACTCCCACTCTCAGCCGCTACCAACTGCCACACCAAATCTGGTCGGAGCCAACTACCCCCAGACCAATGGGGGAGGAGCACCTTAAGGGGGCGGGGCTAATTGCCACCAGCCAATGGGGGAAGAGTTACCTCAAGGGGGCGGGGCTAACTGCCACCAGCCAATGGGAGCAGAGTACCTTGTTAAATGCCATAATCTGGGGTGGGGGTGTTAGGGCCACCCAGTTTCACAAACATGGTGACGTGTTCCTAGGCAGCAGCCTAGGAAGCCTCAACTGGGACCAGGGATCATGGTTCGGGTTCGAGTCCCACTCGGGGCAACATAGGGAGACCTAGTTCCAAAAGAATAGCTGGCAGTGGTGGTGCACGCCTGTAGTCCCAGTTACCTGGAAAGCTGAGGCTGGGGATTGCTTGAGTCCATGGTACCCTGGGCAAAGTGAGCCTGCCGTCCCATGGGCAAAAACAGTGAGACCTCTTCTCAAAAAAAAAAAAAAAAAAAAAAAGAGAAAGAAAGAAAAAAAAAGACTCACATCTTGAACTCACACTTTGGACATCAAACATGTGCTTTCTAGCCCTTAAGGAAAGGATATAGAACTCTCCTATCTTTCATCTGCAAATGCAGTCGATGATGGTATTTCTTGCCTGGAGTGTGATTAGTAGGAGGGGGTCTCCCGTCATTGCTCTCTAATGGAGAGTGTTCCAGGTAAGAGGAATGGAGACTGTTGGCTTCAGGTTAGTGAGGACAAATGCACTGACTCTGTGGGCAGGGCAAGGAATACCTACATGTCCCTGTTCTTCACTTGTGATGTGAAGGCATTTTGGGAGCTGGGAAAGGGCCGTTTGGGTAGAATGGAGTTGAATGTGCTGGTCCTTTCTTCTTCCTCCTTTCAGGATCTGAATGCTGTCTCACCATACTTCTCTGACTGGAAGGTTGCTTATTTGTGTTGCTGGGCTTTTGGTGAATAACTTGATAGATTTTTTAAAGTAGAATGTCTGCGAAGCATTTCATGATTAAGTAACTCTAATTCCAAAGGGCAGAATCACTAGAGACAATGATTTCGTTTTAGAGAAACTTGTTCGTGACTCCAAAGTCATCTCCTTATTTTGGTTCCACTTAAACATCCCAGACAGTCTCTGACCCCATGAGGGCATGGGGCCAGAAAGGAAATCGCTACACAGACCCTCTTGCAAGACAATACAACACCCCTGACTCTTTTCCCTCTGCTTCCTCTGGGAAAGGATGACTATTTTATCTCTTCTTGTATAGACTTGCATGGACGTGGAACCTCGTTGTCTTGAAATTTCATTCGGGGCTTGACTGGTTTAAAAATGATAAGGACTTGAGTTAACAGACTTAACCTCAAATTCCAGTTTTAGCTCTTTCAAGTTGTGTAGATTTGAAAAATTAATTTAGTCATTTCTGTATCAGTAAGAACTAAGAACAAAAGGAGAAAAGACATAGATTCGAACAATTCTAGATATATTATTACATTTTCCTCCTTAAAATAAACATGTGATTGAAACATCAAGTAAATTATATTAATGATTCTTTAATTTGACTGAAACCAAAAAAATCAAATCAGTATCGCAGGACTTACAAGCTATATTTTTGAAGAAAAGAGATATAAGTTCATTTAAATTAAATGAATTAAGGAAAGGTCATATAACTTTACAGAAGAAGGAATCAAACTCATTTTTAGTGTACTTTAAACTGGCAATTGATGAAGTTTCATGGGGTTAACTGTTCTTGCAATGAAAATTAGATATTGTGAAATGAAAAAGGATTTTAAAAGACATTTATTTCATTTTATCCAGTGAAAGTGGATGGCATATCAATATTTGCCCTACAAGATCGCTAGTTATGTTTTGTTCAGCATTTGGTTCTTATTCTTTGTAATATATTTATTACCATCTCAGATGAAATCCTGAGAAAGCAACTTTTAATATATTGTGAACAATAATTGCTGGAAAGGTAGTTTTATTATTTAGAATCATAAATCTATATAGCATCAGTAGGTTTAAATAGAGCCAAAATTAATTAGATGATTTTGAAAAAAAATAAGCATAATATCTTTTATTGTAGTTTGAAAACTAATTCAAATAGGTAGAAGACATGTAAGTTTGCATGAAAGAGTCACTCAATTTGATGACAAGGTGAATAACTCTGTATGTGAGTTAGATGCTATGAAGCCCTGAATGCAATCATAGGTAATATTAGAGGTAGTAACAGCATTGCTCTCTCTGATAGACACTCCTAAAGAGAAAATCTTAAACAGCAATTGAGGACATAGACACAAGAACTAGATTGCCTGGTTAAGTCATGGCTTTGTGACTTTTCCTTCCAGTTGTTTTACTTTGGAGTTCTTCAGCTACAAAATGGAGTTACCAATAGCTATATGACCTATCATTGTGAAGTTTCATTATTTAGTCCAGGGTTACAAAATAAAGCCTTTCACAAATTGAATTAACCATTAGATTATCACTGTTAATTCTGAAACCCAAATCTAGAGTTTTTCTAGAGGAGACAAGTAGGATTGCATAAAGATAACAAGGCATCACTATTGATTGAACATTTGTTGAACTCTACCCCCAAAACAAAAGTATTCTTACTTAAGTCTTTTAAAAAATGCTGGGAGTCACATACCATTTTCATATTGCATATGAAAAAAATCTGAATTAGAAAGGTTACATAACACAGCCAATAAATGAAAGACGGTGCTTAACTTTGAAATTCATTTTTTCATTAAGAAATGCTCATCTGAGGATCAGGTGATACAACTGGGTAAGTTTAAACTAGACCAGCAGTGACCAAGTAGAAGCACATTGTCCCCAAACATTTCAAGGACTGTTAAGTAGAACAGAGATCTGACCCTGGCAAGATAATAATATAGTCCAACATAAAGATTCCAGGACAGGGCTTCAGTTCATCTCCTTATCTGCTCAGACCTGGGTTGACTGCATTAACCTCTTAGCTGAACTCCTTACCACTAAGTACAATACATCCTGCATCCTGTTATGAGATTAATCTTCCAAAAATACTACCACTGTTATGTCAACCTCTAGTTTCAAACTCTTCAGTGCTTCCTCTGTGGTATGCAGGATAAAGTCCAGACCCCTTAACTTGGCATTCAGAATCTCTCAAGACATGGTTGCAGCCAACATCTAGAATCATTTACTTTTAAGACCAAAAAATGCCTCCAACATCATATATTTCTGTCCCCTGAGAAAATGATAAAGCTCTGGAAAGCTGCATGATTTAGCATGAACCTACAGCAAGTGACAAAAGGAAGGCAGATGAGATCCAAACTTTTATATTTCCATTATAAATAATAAACTCCAAGCAGCAACAACTGATGGAAGGTAAAATTCACTGTTTTCTACAGGCTGTATACACAGATTTCATTCATGCAACACAGAAGTTTGTCTTTTCTCCCCAATTTTAAAGATACTTTTTCCAAGCAGTTTTAAATTTACAGCTCAATCGATGGGGAGATACAAAGATTTCCCATATATTCCCTGCCACCTCAAATACCTACCTCTTCCCTTATCAAGATCAGTGGCACATTAGTTACAATTGATGAGCTTGCAGTAATACATCATCATCACCTTGCATTACTAAAACTTGCATTAGGGTTCACTCTTGATGTGTATTCTATAGGACTGGACAACATGAGACATGTACCCCATTGTAGTAACATACTTACAGAATAGTTTCACTGTCCCAAAAATTCCCTGGGTTTTCTCTATCTCTTCACCGTTCCATCCCCAACCCTGAAATCTCTGATCTTTTTACCATCTTCATATTTTTGCCTTTCAAGAATTATCTATGATTTGAACCATACCTTTTCCAGTAGAATAGGTTTCTCTCTTTAGAAATATCTGTTTTCTTTATGTATTTTCATGAATTAAAACATTTACCTTTTTAAAAACCTGTTACTAGAGTCTTCCTATATTTTCCTTTGAACCTGTATAGATGTCTGGACCCATTTGTTTGAAAGCATATATCACTCCAGGCAAAGCCAAGCGAAGGACTGAGATATTTGAACTTTTTGCTTTAATTTATAATTTGCCATTGTTAACTTTGAGCCTGGTGTAAGGATGGAGAGGTGTCCTAGTAGTCATGAATGCTTTTGTGTAGTTGCAAATACTTTCATGGTTCAGAGACAAAAATGGAGGTCTGGAGTAAAATAGTCCAGTTTCAACACCTTGGATCTCTGTCCATTTCTAGCTGTGTGACCTGGGATAATAAGTACCCTTCTTTGAATCTCCATTTCCAAAGCTTAAGCAGGGTCCTTTTTAGCTTACTTTCTGATGCTTGTGGGGTGTTATTGAAATAATGAGTTGGAAGTACCTATTCCTTCTTTAGAGCATGAGCTAAGTATCAAGAGGAAAGGGGGGGCTAGAAGGACTCCAGCTATACTTAGTAGTAGTCATTCTATTGAATACCTATTGTGGGTCTTTGCACATTCACCTAGTAGGATAAAACGTGAAAATGCAATTAAGATGTGTTCTATTTCGCTCATGGGGATCCCCTATCCTCTGTCTAAAGGCTCTCAATCTCTGGTGCAACTGAAATCTTCCACAAGAAGGAACCTTTCTGCCTGGCATGGTGGCATGTGCCTGTAAGCAGCAGCCTAGGAAGTTGCAGCGGGGACCAGGGATCATGGTTTGAGTCTCGCTTGGGGCAATGTAGCGAGACCTCGTTCCAAAAAAATATAGCTGGGCATGGTAGCACACACCTGTAATCCCAGCTACCTGGAAAGCTGAGGCTGGGGATTGCTTGAGTCCATGGTACCCCAGGCAACATGAGCCCACATTTCCACAGGCAAAAATAGCAAGACTTAGTCTCAAAAAAAAGAAAACAAGGACCCTTTCCCCCCAAAAGCATAGCAAGTGTCTTTTTTTTTCAGTGTGTTTTTTTTAATTACTATTCTTTTTATTAAATATTTATTTATATAATTTGATTAGAAATTCATCACATTAGTATGGACTTTGGTGGTGGATGTGGAGTGAAAACATACATCAGTACATTAACCCAAACATCCCTGAAACAAATACTATGACCTAAATCAACCAATGCAAATAAATGCTGGTTAAATAAAGTGAAATAAAAATTTGAAGAAGCAAGAGTTGTGTGCCTTTGAACTTCCGCTTTCTGCAATGGCTTTGGTGTCCTGCTAACTTCCAGAAATTCATCCTCCCCTTTCCCTGAGAAAGGGCTCCTGCCTATGTGTCCTGGTGGAACAGAATCAGTTCTATTATGAAAATCCCCAAACAAACACAACACGCCCATGGGACTCAGTTTTCAAAGTGCCTATTTTGAAAGATGAAGCATTTCTGTCGACAGGCCCCAAACGCTGTTCTCTCATTCTCTCAGAGTACGCGTCCTTCCTCTGTGATGTCTGTGGCATTTTTAGTTCTCCTCTTGTCCCTTTACCCTTTCATTTAACACATCACTCCTTGACAGAGGCTCACCTTCACTGGCGGGGAAGAATAACCCCAGGGCAGGCCGTTTGCTCATCATCTTTTGTGGGGAAGAGAAATGCAGAGAAATAATTTTGCTTTTCCCAAATCTCTTTATCCTCTTTGATTTTTCTCCTGCTTTGCCGCCTGCAAGGCATCACTTGGGGCAGCCACAGACAATACACGGGGGGATTTTTTTTTAGTTAGTTCCTTCAGGTCTTTTCTTCTTTTTTCCCCTCTCCCTTCAAAATCCGTCTTTGTCCTTCACATCATTGTCTAACCTCTCATTGTCAGTCTTCATCCCAGGCTCGCAGAGGCGATGTGTTCACATTTCCATTTTAATCACAGCGTCTGGGGCTTGGTGGGAAAATGGTGAGGTCGCTGAGCCCTAGTCAACAGGGCCTCCGTCTTCAGCCCATGTGGCAGACAGCCAGGTAGCCTACGATGGACATAGCCAATGCCAGGAAGCTCCCTCTTCAGTAATGTTGCCCTTCCCATCCCAGGAGCCTGCATACCATCAAGACTATTTTGTATTTTTAGCTGCCGGCTGTCTCCTGGTGACATCCGACCTCTGCTGAGCTTTCCTTGGAGACACACAGTGCACACCTGGCCCCCATTAGATGTGTCCCCTTGTCACCTATTCCCTTACTTCTGTGCCTTCATCTGCTCCTGATTCCAGTCTCCCATCCTGAATTGTTTCTTTCATTGTTGGTGGGTACAAGTAGCTCCTATTTGTCTTTGAAAATTACAAATAGTTTTTGTCTCTTGTATCACATCTTTATTATTATTATTGTTGTTGTTGTTGTTGTTATTAATCCAGTCTAAGGCCCTTTACATTTTAATACAAATTCTTCAGTAATGTTGATGTACACACCCATTACACATGCTATTGTTATCAGACTAGTAACAAACACCAGTCAGTGTTTGTAACTGACTGGTCAGTTTCTGATTTCATACTTCTTCATCTTGGTGTTTTGATGAACAACTTCTGGAATATTTTAGGGCAAGAGGAAAAGAAATTATCACAAAGATCCAAACAATGGGGCTAAGGATCAACAAGCTCTTCAAAATAGGACCATGTTTTAAATCAATGTTGTGGCATATGATTGCATGGGAACTCAGCAGGAGAAAGGAACAGAGATGAAAATCATCTATCAGCTCACTCCAGAGAACAGAACGTACCTCCAAATAATGATCACATGGATCATTACAAGAAGAGAACATGTAGACTCTTCAGTACAATCAAAACATGGGCAAAGAGACTTCTTTTAGAAATTTTAATCCAGATAAATACTGCCTGCCCTTATTGACAGAAAGAATACTTAGACACACATCAAATACATGGTCAGACCTACATGAAGATAATGTGCACCTCAGCAAATAAAAGGAAATTCAGATGTGTGGGTGATGTGGACTTGCCAGAGCTACAATGATAGGATCATCGTTCATAGATTCATAGTTCATGTGGATAAACTTCTGCACTGATTCCCTGCATGGAAATGGGCAGTGAAGGAAGCTGGTAAAGAAGCACCTGCCTGTCTGCCTCATGGGTGCAGTGATTTACAGTTACCTGGAGGCCTGGAGGCCCAGGTGCTAGTGAGCACACAGAGATGAGCCCTAAGGCAGAGACAATAGAAGGTGCATCAGTGGTGCCTGGGTGGCCAGAGAGCCCTGGGTTCATGAGAGTTCCTCTAGAACAGGGTGAGTGAGGGTGGCAACTTGAAGCACAGCCATTGAGCTTTCACATGGAAAGTCTTCCTGGGGATTTTGACATCTTGATGCTAAGACTATGTTTCCCTGTCTTGACTAATGTTAAAGGTTCCATCCTAGCAACCATTTATCAAACAGTCTTGTCCTTCACCTTATTGTCTAAGCTCTTGCTGTTAGTGCCTGCATTCCTTGCGAGCAGATGTGATGTCACTTCCTGTCTGGCCTCAGTGCTTAGCATCTCCCACAGTATCTCAGGTAATCCTCACAGCTTGGTGAGGTAAATAGTATTCTTTATTAGTGAGGAAGACAAGCATCTGAAAGGTGTAATGATCCTCAGAGAGCATGCTTTTTAGTAACTCAAGTTTCTAACCCAGCAAGATAGGTGAGCAACGGGTTTATACACCCTGATACGGGGTGTGGCTTGTCCCTACCATCCAAGAGTTTGTCAGGTTCTTCTGATCTTACTGAGCAGAATTCTTGCAAATCTTCTGATGGTATTCTATGAAATGAAAAATAACAGAATGTTGAAATAGAAAGACCAGGAGCTTGAAGGCAGTTTTCTGTTTTGGCATTGCTCCTAGATAAATCCACGTTATACAAAGCTTTCAGTGCTTAAATCCTCTGTTTCAATTGGCAAAGGGGATTTGCCACTTATCGCAAGGGTTACTTTGTAATTGAAGTTATATAATGCTTGTGATTATTTTTCAAAGATGAAATAACATACAAGTGTAATGTCTTTGGATAGCATAATCTGAAGACCATCAGGTATGTTGATGTCGGAGGCACTGTTAAAATCCATGATACAAGCTGGTCAAATTGTACTAAGTCATAGGCATTAATTTGCAAAGCATTTATGGACTGTGATTATGTTAGGTCTTACATAGAAAAATAGAAGGTACTGGATGTAGACCTAGCTCTCTCTGCAAAAGGTTTACAATATGAAAAGTTTTACTGCTGTTAGTTACTATAGTCCAGAAAATGGTATTTTATGTCCAGCATCTGTTTACTTATGTGGTAGTAAAAGATACTACACCCCTTTGGTATTTTGTGAGTGAAAGCACAGGTGAAGAAATAAAGATGACTTTTGGTTTGGTTTTGTTTTCACCCACTCTCATCACAGTGTATGCGTTAGCTTAGTATATGCATTCTCTGTTCTGCATTATATTCAAACTGTTTTTAAGTACAAAATGCTGCTCTGTTGTAAATCTCACTTGAATTTGGAGAGACATGGCCAGATATTAAAACTTCATATAATGATCTGTACGCAATTTAAAGACAAAAAATAAGGAAATATTCTGGAGTAAGCATTTTCCTCCAAAAAGGAAAGGGAAAAAAACCCTAAACCCACTTCCCCAACTCTGTCAAATTTTTCTGGCTCACTCTGTCAGTCTCTAGATTTTCAGTTACAGACAATGCAACTGAATGGAGAATGGAGATAAGTTGAATCATTGCAGTGACTTTCAAGGTGAAGAGTGTACCTGGGGTCAAAGGTTTAATGACAGCATTCATTCTGTTGAAATATCTGCCCAATAGCCTTCCATGCGATGTTAGCCAAATTATTTTCACTTCTTATTCCCAGGGATAAATTCATCAAGAAATCATTGTCTCAGCAGACTGAGGCAGGATTTATCTAGCTTTATGTATGAAGCCAGCAAGTAACTGGAATACCCTGAAAATATCAACTGTAAAAGCAGTTAACAATGATTTATTTTAGATGTAGTGATGGTTGAAAAGGGGAGAAGAAATAGATCTTACCTTAAGGAATAAAAAGTATATACGTGTCCTTTTTAATCTTAAGTCCTCCCATTTTCTTAGGGTGTAAGTGTAGGGAGTGTTACAAGCTTTGAAATAATTGTACACATAGTCAAAATGTAAAACTGAGGAAGCTTGCAGGAATCAAGGTATTTGTGATTTCTTTCAGTTTGTTAATAACAGTCATAGAGACACAGTCATGTGATTGTGGATTTTAGTCAACTTAAATAAAAACCCAGTCTTCTCCTTGGAAGATTTATTGTGACTCTTTCATCACTGCTGCTTTGGCCCTCTGCCAGGAAGTATCTTCAGTTATTTCATATATCAAATGACCTGCGAAGGATTCTTCCTATATAGGATCTCTACTAAGAAGCTCTGCTTCTTTAAAGAAGATTATATCCCCTTGTACATTATTCTCAGCTTTAATTTACAGATCAATAACCACAGATGGAAAATGTTGTAGAGGCCAGATTTGGTAGACTGATGATGGGTCAAGTGCAGTTAAGGAGGTTGTGCTCCACAGTCAGAAGAAATGACCAGAAACAGCTGGAGAGAAGTCAATATATGACAAAAATGGGTTATTAGGGCTTTCTCTCTTGAGCCTCAAAACCTGGTACTTAAAGGGCCAAGAGAAAATTGAGAGAGCTGAAGAAACTTGAGAAGATAGTGAAAGTTTGAAATAGCTCTTGAGGTTGTCAAGGAAGCTCCTGGTAGGATTGGGAACTTGCCAACTTGCCTTAATCATGGTTTCTGTCCTGTTGGTTAGGTGGTGTTTTTGCAGTAACTGGAAATTGTTTACTGTGCCCCTGGGGCCACTGCCATGTTGCAATTTGCATGAAGAATTCTACAGAACAGTATGGAACAAGTAACCCAAGTAGACTAATGAGCAAAGCAAGAGACTAAGAAGCACTGGAAAAATAGCAATGGAAATGAGGAAGTGAGGTTAGGGAGCAAATCATCAACTGCAAGAAAGATACATGATCTAGAAGGGGGTCTTTCTACCTTGAAGAAGATAGTATATTGGAAGTACAAAAAGTAGCAATCAGGAGTCAAAGAGTAGAATTTTAAAATCTAAGATATCAAACATGAAATGATTGTGAGTTATAGCAAGGTCAGATGCGTGCCAGTGCAAGTGGATCACCGAAATTGGGTGAAGTGAGGACAAAAAGAATTGAGGGGGTGAAGGAAATGTTAGTCTCAAACATTGGTGGGTTAATGTTGTAGACACTGAATTCACCCTTGTGGTTAGTGGGATCAGAACTGCAGAAAAAAGTTGTCATTCAAGAACTAAAATCTTCTGAAAAAATGTTTGGTTGAATATAGACTTGCTGGAATGATGGATGATATGCCATTATATATAGCAAGAATGTCAGGTTGGTTGTTGTTGGTGGTGGTGGTAGTTAAGAGGGAAGAATGTGAACAATAATAAAAAAGTGAGAAAACTCTTCCACCCTAGATTCCCAGAGATTAAGAAGATGAACAGTCTCCACTGAATAATGCGGGGAGGCAGTGTCATGAGGGGTGGGTAGTAAGGGCATGTTAGTTCACTGTGGATCATCAGGGATTGTAGAATAGGAAGGGAAGGGAAAGCAGGTTGTAGAACAGGAAGGGAAGGGAAGATGGGAGGCCACCATGGTGGAGTGAAGGAGGGAGTGGCTGGAGGAGCTATGATTAGAACAGTGATGAAGGGTATCAAGAACAAAATGGCGGGTAGAGTAAGCCAACTGGAACAATAGTTTAAACACATGTCTGGGCTTCATCGCATAGAGACATTGGATTGTGTCCCCAGTAAGATGGCATTTATTGCTTGTGGCTCATTGCAAAGAGGAATGTATTACACAAAGTCAAGTAGTCAGAAACTAGTATTTGTCACAGTCACTAAATTATCTTATGTAATCTTCATAAACATGCCAGAATGTGAGCATAATTATCCTAATTTTTTAATTATCCTATGTTAAAAAACATAGACATTCAAAGAGAAAATATCATTCTTCCAAGGTCATGAATGCCAGCAAGTGCTTAACACAAAAATTCAAACCCTGGATATCTGAACTTCCTTTTTAATGCATCTGGAAGCTCTAGATCCACAACTGCTGAGTAATTAATTCCTGAATCTGGTTCAAAAACAAACAAACAAAAAAGCAATAATATCATCTTTGTCTGACACTTTTAATTGATTGAGTTATTTGTAAAAATCAGTCTGAAGGAAACAGAATAGTCTAACCCAATTATTAATTTCTTTCATAAATTTTCTTTTTCTTGTACCCATATATCCCTGCACATTCAGGTAAGGAAGTCACTTATTTATTCAGTAGCTTCAAATATTTCTATAGTATAAACTCATACTATGAGGCATGACTCAATGCAGATAATAGAAACATTCACCTTTAGAAGGGAACACCAAATAGTTTTCTATAAGAGAAAATCTCCCTAGTGTACAAGGAGTGTCCTCAGATTCTTTCCATCACTTTGAATGGTAACACTTTAATGTTGTCAAACTAGAAGGAGTAAATGGTATCTTGTCATCTCCCCTGCCGTCTCTGATTACTAATGAGACTGAGTTTCTATTTGTGTAGTGGTCATAAATGTCTCCTCCTTAGTGAAATGTCTGCTCATATTTTTGGTGATTTTTCTATGAAGGCTATTTCTCTTTCCTATTAAGACTCTATTGTTTTATAAATGCAAAGTTTACATCAGGAAGTTGCTGTAAGAGACACACACATACTAGATAAGTTGGTTGGAAGAGCTTGAACTAGCACCAAATTAGTCCAGTGCTTTTCCACTGAGATTCTTCCTGTTTAATAAAGAAGAAGACTATTTGCAGGTTTAAGCAATGGGATCGGGTAGAATATCCATTCATCCATGGGTCTGGTTACTTTGGTTTTATTATTGCAACAGAAATCAAACACCATATGCCAGACACATCAATTACAAGGGGACAATATCAATTTTGATGATACATGGAATTTTTTGTAAAGCAACACTTTGCACACAACTCCCAGTCTGAAGAAAGGTGGGGGTCAATGTTGAAATGATTTGAAGCCTTGTGTAAGATATATGACAGACATTAGAGAATTGCTCTTGGAGCAGAAAACAATAAAATGTGACTTGCTAGAGAGGCTGACTGGCCAGATTTAAGTTTTATTACTGCTGTTCACTAGCCTTTGTTGCATGGTATTTATAACCACTTGATAGCTTGTCATTCTTCCTTCTCTATATATGAGAAAAAAGAGAGTGGGAGCCTGGTATAGATGAAGAAAGCAAGAAAATGATTTTTCATCATTACCAGATTATATCCTCAAATAATAATTTGAGATCTGGGCTATAAGAGTATTGTACCCTGTGCAGTGTTTCAATGAATTAGTTTATCTATTCATTCTTTCGCTCATTCATCTCCCACTCCATTCCACTCCCTCATTTGTCATTTTAAGCACTAACTCATCTCATTTTCGTGGCAACAATAGGCTGAGTTGAACTGGTGAGGGAAGTCATATGGGGAACCCTATTTTTCTGCCGCAATGGAGTCCTGTGGTCTGCCCTCATTCTTTGTCTTTCCTCTTGCTATTGTTGCCTCAGTTCTACCACTCTTTTTTCTGCTTGCTCTATTCTTTCTCTTTCTCTTCTAGTGGCTGTCATATTGAGCAGAAAATGGTGTCTCTGGAGTCCTCTGCATGCATCTCATTCTGTCCTAAGAGACTCAGGAGACTAACTCCCTGCCCCTGTGAGCACTATGTTGATACTGTAGTCATCAGAGTCAATGGGAACAGGTGGTAGTCACTGGCAGGCACCACCATGCATGGTGAGATGAGCTCTGTAACTGGTGGTTGATTGGCACAGGACTTGAGTGGATGTGAGAAGAAGAAAGGGCCTGATGACCCATAAGTGAAACCTTGAAGATATCCAACAATCTCATCCTAATATCTGGTAAAACAAATAGTAGCTACTTCTAAAATGGCAACAAAGGCCGGGTGTGGTGGTGCACGCCTGTTATCCAAATGCTGGGAGGCAGGAGGCTTGGGATCATCACTTCAGTTCACAGGTTCGAGACTACCCTTGGCAACATGGCAAGCTGGGCATGGTGGCGGGTGCCTGTAATTTCAGTTACCTGGGAGGCTGAGGCTGAGGTTTGCTTGGTTCATGGTACCTCAGGTGATTTGAGTCTGTGCAACCCCTGGAAACATAGTGAGACCTAGTCTCCAAAAATAAATAAATGAATAAATAAAATGACACACAAAACATATTCATAACTGGATCATGTTCTGTCACCACAGAGATCAAGATAGTCTAATTTCAGTTCCCTTCTAATATCTTTCTTTTCTCTCCTCCTTCCTTCTGCCTACTGTTATTTCCATATAAACTTTATGAACTCACAGATTTTGTTGCGAAAATATTATAATCTTACTTTGTCATTTTATAGAAGAGGACTTGGGGAACTGGGAGCAATGTTCTGCCTGCTTCAATTCTTCCATTCTGAAGCTCTGGTCTTCTGACTTCTAGACTACTGTCTTTAAAACATTGCAATGGGAGTTTATACTCTAGGAAACTCCCATTCTGACTTGCTCTGGTAAGCTTGATGGTTGGCTCCTATTTTGCCTTTTGTGCTTCTTAACATCAGTCAAGTGGGTATAATTTGAATATTCAGAAATGGAATTTCTATGTGCTCCACCTCCCCCTTGATCCGTGACCAATAGCAATCACTCCAGATATGGTATTGACAAAGGGAACTTGCAGAGACATTGTAGAAATGAAAGCTTAACAAAAATACAATTCAGGGTAGATACAGTTCTTCTGGTGCACTTGTTTCCTGAGATTCTCCAAGATCACAAACATCTTGGTTAAATGAGTGGTTTACTTTGAATTACTAACTTCTTTGAGTCCATGACACATTGGATTGACATATACCACATGACAATACTTGATTCAAAAAACTTTCATTGAATACTTTCATGTGCATTCAACTCACAAGCAATGAAAACATGGGGCACACAGTTCTTGCCCTCAGAGAACCCATAGACAGTGGCAGTAAGGAATTTAAAATGATCATTTAAAGCCAATGCCAAAGCAGACAATCTTTGTCCTAAGATATAAAGGATTTGTTATTCTCAGGCAGACAGAAACAAGTCAAAAATCCTGGATGCATCAGGTAGATAGTGCCAGTTGTCTCCTGGTCGTGACACTATTTGCCTCAACATAGGTTCATCAACATTGTTGACTGACAGTGGAGACAGGAAGACCACCCAAGAAGTAGATACTGCTTTTTCCTACCCAGTGTCCCTTCTAACATCTCACCATGTCACTGACAGGAAGTTTGGGCCAGGGCTGAACCAGTCAACTCTAACAAGAGATGAATCTTGGTGGAGATAATATCTTTTGACATGGAGTGAATCTCCAGAGCTCAGGTAATTATATGTCAAAAAATTGTTATCCCACCAGTGTATAACAAACTGTGATAAGATTGGCACCTTTACAAACCACAAAAATGAAAGAGGAAATGATCCAAAGCCAATTAGATTTTTCTCTTTTCTCTTTACTTTTTTTTTTTAGGCACATATGCATTTTTTTCCCTTCAATTGTGTAAAGTTGGCAATTTGTTTTCTAAGCAAACAAGCCAGTTTTGTATTAGATCTCAAACTTTTACTGTCCTTTCTTTTTTTTCTACCCTCACTTGTAGAGTCAAAATAATTTGAGTCATCCCACAATTCTGCCTGCTTCTTCCTCTACATTGCTTGTCTTCCATAAGGTTCAACTGGCTGGTATATTATTTCCCCCACTTATTAATTCTGCTCATTCAGTATCCTTTGACTAACCTCTCAGCTTTTTTCCTCTTCATAGCCAATAAATTTGCTCACTGAATTCCCTCTATGATTATTTCTCTCCTTTGAGCAAATAGGTCATGAAACTACAAACACTGGTAATCATGTAAGACTTTTTAAGTAGTTGGTGTGCTGGATATATCCCATTCCCCCATTCATTCACCTTGCTTTATGCCCCATGATGTAAACCCATCTGGACAGTATTTATGGGTTCTCTAGACCTTTAGCTGCCATTTGGGTTCAACCAATGGAAGATATCAAAAGATGGTCAGTAGGTAAGAGGAGAGTTAGGGTATTGCTTACCCTCTCTGTCCTTCTACCCAGTCATTCTAGATTATTGCTTCCTCCACTGAAGACTAACATCCTGTCAGGCTACCTCTAATGTAACTCTACTTCTACCTGTAATGAGAATTTCAACTTGATTCCAGAAGTCCCTTTCCTCTCTTTTCAAACTTAAGGATATTTAATGATACCCCTGGTAGCATACACAAAGTACTAAACTTTTTTGCTCTTTGTTCCTTTAGGGTATTTTCATATACCCATTGTGTCTGTGGTAAGATATATGAGCCTGAGACTCAGATTTGAAGTTCTAATATAAAGTTCAGTAGGGTAGCTGAAGTTGGGGATGATATGCAAAATAGGAAAGGAAGATGGCTAGGGTAAAAATCCTAGAGGATATCCTAAGGAATTGTTTTTCTTCCTGTTTTGCCAAATTATTCTCTTTCTCTTTTCTGTATTCCCCACACTGAGACACACAATTATTCAATGATAGTCGATGGTCATGAACAATAGAATGAATCCTTAATTGGGTAAACCAAAGCCAGAATTTTCAATTTTTTATTCATATGTAACAATTGGTACTTATGTCTTTGAATTTGTATAGCAAGTGTTAGTACAAATTCTTTAACATGTGCTATGTATTTATAGAAAGAAATGCTTTAACTAGATTCCATTTTCACTAATAACGTTTCTCACTAACTGCTTCAGTTGTTTTCTACTTTTTATGGTACATTAATTTAAATGGAACAGGTCTTGATCTCTATGATAGTTTTCATTTAGCTGGATGTTAATTATTTTCACAGGTAGAAGAACCACAGGATAAACCATTGTTCACAGTTTCCCTCATTGCTCCAGCAATTCCAATTTCCATTTAGTCATAAAAGTGTTTTAGACACTGTGTTTTAACACCGAACAACTTTTTTTGAAAAAGGCATTCAATTTCCCTCTCAGTTCTTTGAACCATATTCTAAAATGTGTCCTGATTGCTTCCTTCACACCAAGATGTTTTGTATTTCATTCACATTCATTGATTGTTCTTAATAAATAGGTTCCTGATATAAACACTAATAATAATGTGAGCAAAAATAACACATCCGTTAACTATTACTTGAGTTTCAACTTGGTACATCTTTTGAATGTTCTTGATCCAGACTGTCACATCCTAAATGACACTATTATTTCCCCAGTGATAAAGTCTCAATTTTATCAGCAGAGTGATATGGGAGCCATTCAACTGTGTGCTTTATCCAGAATGTTTTTCACTAAATTGCAATGAAGACTTGCATCCTCACAGCTCTGATAGAACATGATTTAGCTTACCATCCCTTCCCATGAGGACTATCTTGACCTTTCTTTTTTCTATGTTTCTAAGAAGAAACTTTGACCCTATCAAACTGTTGGGAGTTATAGAAAGCAATGTCACTGGTCTGAGCAACTGGTTTCATTCCATTTTGAATTGCCCACTCTTACAAATGTTTTTGGAATTTTCTATGCCCTTGGAATCATTTTAAACTACCATGTCAACATTAACTCCACATGCTGTCTACATGTTTTTATTTTCATAGCATCATTATATATTTTATATTATTTGACTAAATGAATAATGAACCAACTTACTGTTAGAATCAATTCAAGAAGAAAATTGTTTAGGTTCTTATTCCACCTTGATGTGGATTTTGGTGGAAAAAGGAGAGATATAATTGTCATGATGGAGAGTATGATTTGAAAAGAATTTCAAACAAGGAAGTCCCTTGAAAGGATGAGGTCTATTTCAGGATTCTGTAATGGCATAGAATGTAGCCTACGGCATTCACAAGAGAAGAAGATGAAGGGATTATTAGTAGCCTTTTTGTTTTGATTCTTCCTTAGATTTATGCATTCTTTTTATGTACGATTTATTTTTTGTTTGAGCTGTTTTCTACATGATCCTTAATATAAATGTACTGTTTAAGGGGAAATGCCAACTCTTAGTCATCTAGAAAAAGCTACTTTGCTCTGATCTAAGATTAATGGGTATAGATAGTAACAGGAAGTCCAGATTGGCAACAGATTTGGAATTGGAATCCTCTGTTATAGAATAACAATATATAAGATAAATATAAGTGAAAACTTATTGATTACAAAAGAAAATGGGAAGCTTCTTGCCACATTCCCATCTCCATTCCCACCCAGAACTGAGAATTTGGAGAACGCTTCTTTCCTCTTGTTAGAATGTACAAATGGTATTCCTTCTTTATTAAATAGGGACAGCTGACACATTCAGCTCAACTTACATTCTTTTGACTATGGTTACCTTGTCAGTTGCTGAGAGAAGTTTGTTTAATGCAAATTGAAATAACAAATCAACAGTTAGAGTGAATAGAAAGAATATGAACCATAGGAAGTGTTTTCCTTTTTGTTTTCATTACCCATTTTACCAGTAATTGTGTGCACTTGGTAAATGATGACTTCTCTTTATACTGACTCCTCAGAAACACTGGACTTGCACTGATATGTGGAGACTACACCTGAGGGATGAGAGGTTAACCCTGAGATCCGTAGGTCAAGAACATTGGGAGACAATACTGCCTCCAAGTCTCCTCAGCAGGGCCTTATGAAAGAAGCGGGTATTTTGGTCTGGGTTGATCTTGGCTGACCCTGTAGACCAAATGCCAAAACTCCACTTCAATATGTGCTGAGTCAGCAGTACAATTAGTCAGGAACTCCTTGGGGCAGGAAGCTGTGAGTGGTCATTTCTTTTCCTGGCCCAGTACCATCTTTTGGAGGCAGCCCACTTCTATCAGCATAAAAGTTGTCATGGTGCTCTCTCTTTGAAAAAAATCCTATTAAGTAAGGCGCCTGGTAGTTTCATGACTGGTGAAGTATTCACTGAATTCAGATGTCCTCATTGTTGACTAATTACTGGCCTACTGATTTGATACTCTTGCAAGTAATTAACATTAAACAAGATGACAAACACTTCAAAGAAAGAAAATAAATGCATCTATTTTCTATGCAATGACATCCTTGTTACTATGAAGATATTAGATCATTCTTTCAGACTGTTGTCTAATGATACCTGAGAAATAAGTTTGGATCTCTGATCTCAGAAGAACAGCTGTGGGTAGATATACATATTGGAAAAAGCCAAAAGGTATATATAGCATCATGAACCTCTATGTTATATTAAACATCTAAGGTCTCATCATCCTTCAGTCAGATGAAAAGTTTTTTTAGTAAATATATAAGATGTTTTTTTGCCGAATTCTGAAACTGATTTAAAAATATTATGACCTCTTGGTGACTGGTTACTGCATAGGGAATCTTTATTGAAATCAAGTTTCAATAAAATTAGCAAAAACAATTTATCAAGTCAGGAAATTTTTTAAATCAATTGACTAAGAAAATTAAATTAATTTTTTTCTTTTATGAATAAAGCCAGAAGTTGGATAACTATATTCAACTAATTTTTATCATTGGGTTACCTGATTTGGAAAACTAACAATCATCCCTATGTCTACTTGATAAGAATGCAGTCTGTCCAATTAAGGCTCATTATTTTGAAAATGGTTACACTCATGTCATTTTAAGAAATTTATTTTCCTCGTGAGAATTTGGCAAATTATTAGCCCACATTGTATGGAAATGGTGGGCCTGTGTCAGAAGAGAGGGAAGAGATCTCGTAATTTTCCATCTCGCCATGGGTGAGCCAAGATGGAATCCAGTGAGCAAGGGAGACATTGTCCCTTGACGGGTCACAGAGACTTCACCACTGGTAGTAGCAGGTGGCAAGTAGAGAGTGCTCAGATTCTGGCATTCATAGCAATGTAAACGTCACAGTGGATGTTTTCTTAAATTGTCTTCTGTTTTTCTCATTACAAGAACGAACAATTTCTTTCTACTGGGAATGATAATAGGTATAAAAGGGCTAAGATTGGTTGGGTGGTTTGTGTAAGTGATTTCAAATAGTCCTTTCATGGAGATAAGAGGGAAAGGGGGCACTGACTTTGTCATTAATAGATGACAAACATTATTCCCTAGTTATGGTCCAGTATCTTGGGAACATACATTGAGAAGGGGTTACCCACTCTAGTTCCTGGCAACCTCATGTATATATGCATACATACTTGTGTATATGCATACATGCACCAATGCATGTGCATATACATATGTGTTTTTCTTCACATATATATCACCAATAATGTCAATGCCCTCTTTCCTTCTTATCTCCATGAAAGGACTGTTTCATATATACAGATATGTATACATATATTTATTTATACATTTATGTATACCTACATACACTTATGTATATATGTCTATATATATGCACATACACATATGCATTCATACATATATGCCCACACACATTTGTGTGCATATGCTTGTGTCTGCGTGTGCACATGTATGTGCATGTGAATGCATGAGCATGTGTGTGTATGGGTATAGAGGTGTGCGTATGTGTATACACACATATATAGGTACTGTCCCAATTGCTCTTGGGGCCCCGGGGGACGAGATAACAGGGGAAGGGCAGGAGGTATGCAGCGATCCTAAAACCTAGCACCCAAGCAAGCTGCACCCCAGCCTGAGGGTTGAAGGATAAACTATTGCCTGTGCTCCTCTGTAACTGGCTCCTAGGAGAAAGAAAGGACTGAAATCAAGTTGCTTGTTGCCTTCAGAAACTCCAGAGTGAGATTATCTTCAACTGACTGGGTGTGGGGGTAGGATGGAGGGTGACTCTGAGGATGGGAAGGAAGTAGTTAGGCAAGCTCTATGGTAGGAGCAGAAAGTCATGGCCTGGTCTCTGAGCTCATCTGTTGGACTTTTTCTATTCAGCATGCAAATTTCCTTTCAAATTCTTAGGGGACTTTTAAGAGTGAGCATTTCATTTGTTTAGAATCTGTTTGGAAAAAACAACTGAACTTTAGAGGACAAGCTGGAGAAGGATGCTATGTTGGAACAAACAGCAGACCTTTGTTTAAGGTCTAAGGGAAATAGACATTTCTGCCTAGCACTTTCTGTGCTGCTGAAGAACTGCCTCCAAGTGACTCAGAGTTCACTCACAGAAAAATAATCAAGAAGCCTGGGAAGTCAACAAGTATTTATTTAAGGGCTTAAAATATGCCATCTTCAGGAGCAGGGATGATAGTGGATGCAAGACACACCCTTGCTTTCGAAGAATATGTCCACTTATAGGTAAATTGAAGATAGAACTTGCCAGATAGATTGGCTGCAGTTAAGAAAAAGCATGTAGGTGAGGATTTACAGGGGAGGTGCATGTTCAGCTAGTGCTGGATTTAGGAGATCCAGCTAGAACTGGATTTGGGAGATTCCATGGAGAAATGGAAGAAGGAAGCAGTGTAGGGAGGAGAGAGACAATCATACATGAGGTAAAACATTGTCCAAAAGTTCAAAGTTAGCAATGAAAAGAAGAAAAGGGAAAGAGAGAGGGACTTTAATCCAGAAATAAAAACAGGCCAAATGAAGACAGTGGAGCAATCTAGAAATTGTGTTGGGTCTGCTGAGACCCTCCAACAATGGTCCAAGAATTAAGACATTTTCTGAATTAGCAGGCGTCTCACAGGGTCCAGGTAATGAGCAATGAAGAAACAGAGTTAAAGAAGACATGATCCCCACCAAGTAGTAAAGCATTGGTTGCACTGCTGTGGAGGTGGGGGAGATGCTTTGCCAAAAAAAGGAAATAATCATGGGAGTTTGAAGGGAGTTAATTTACCTCCATGATATGCACTCACCAGAATTTCAGATGCTTTGTTTCCAAGGATGAAAACTGAAGAATGTACTGAATTTAATGTATGTTACTGACTTTTCTTTATTCCACACATACTTCCCTATTGATCTGGTTAAGTCAGGTCAGCTATATTATAGTATCTGTTCCTACCAAGAGGCCTGCTGGGGGAATGGCCATTTTAGCCCTGATTTCACATTGCAGTTTCCTAGTAGTCCTGTCTGCATCCCAGGCTCGAACAATTCAGTCTCAATCACATGGGTGAGAACTGGATGTTCACTAGGTATTAACTAGAAAACTTCACTAGATGATCCTAATGTGCTTCCAGAGAACCACCGGCCTCCACCTAGATGGGCTAGCTACATGGAAGATTTTATTGAAGGCTCTGAACTGGACCAGATGTTGTAACACAGCAGCTCTTCTTTTGATAACATTTGTACACTTTTGTATTTTTTCATTTGAATCCTGCCCTCTTGATTGCTTCCGTATGACATTTGGTCTTGGATAAAATAGAGTTCAGTGGTGGGACATCTTTGTCTCACAATTTTGGCTACTTGCCATACATCTTGACCAAATAAGTCCTTTCCAGGTAGAACTAGCAAAAGAAAGTAAACTGACAGAATAGCATTTTCATGGGTGCATACTTTTAAATTTATTAGTGTCAGGTCATTAAAATTTCTAAGAAATTTTGAAAGTTAAATTTAATTTTGAAAGTAAATTTGAAAAAAATAAGAACTTATGATTACTATATAGCAGGAAACTTGCATTTGGGTTTGTTCTTATATTTATTTTAACGTTCGCTCTCCTGTTGATATGAAAACAAAGACGAGCCAAATCTTGACATTCTATAAACTCTGTAAATCTCTTGAAATCTGTCTGGCTTCTTATGTCCAGTGTTCCTTTGGCCTTGGTATTTGAAGATGTGGCAACAAAACAGTTTTGAATTGTCTGCCTGCAAATTATCAGACACTATTAGGAGATGAGCAAACTAGTGAGCATTGCCAAAAGAAGTTCCTTCTTCATCTAATCTTCCATGGAAAATATTGGATCCTTACCTCCTTTTCCTTAGTAGTTAAAATAAAAAAAGGACCTGAAAACTCAGAATTGCTCCTGTCTCCACATTCTCGTCATCACCGCGGCTTGTCCATGAGGGGCTGTGGTAGCACACGCTGTAGCCAGCTGTTGTGCCTTCTCTCTGTTGACTTCTGTTCAGCTTTCTGACAAATAGGACAACTGCATTTACTAAAATAATTGAGAAACTTTAAAGTAAACAAAACTAACCTCAACTCTCTAACTAACTTAAAAGGAATGAAGTTCTTTCCCTCTGTAGGTTAAGAGTTATCAGGGCTTTTACTCTTCGGTCATTAGCCTGTGTGACCAGCACCTGTAGTATTGTACCCTCCCCATGATTATGCATACCTGGCCCAATGGGTGTGCACATGCGTGAGTAGGCTCGTCTGGGCCTGGGAGGAGATGAAGGGGCAGCATCACCTTGAGGAGGTGAGCATGAAGAGAGACTATGAAAAGGCAAGCACACAGAGAGAAAGAAGTCAGAGGAAGAATGTGAAAACTGGGGCTGTGGGGGCGGGCTGTGAGCCCCCCCCCCCGCCCCTGCTACCTAATCTGCCCGCTTGCCACACAGTTGGCCCAACCTCCCTGCCTGGTAAGCCTGAGTACCTAGTACCCTAAAAGCAATAAAACCTGTAAGTTCACCAAGGGTTCCAACATTCTTTAGCTGCTAAAACCAAAAAGGAACCGAGCCAGATGCTTGCAGTTCAATTGGCATCACCGACAGGATGTGTGCAGTACACCTTCCTGAAATTGTTAACATCCTTTGAACAAACTGCTTTCCTGGTAGAATAGAATGGGCTAGTACTTGACTGTTACAATACCACAAGGTTATATTTTCTTTAAATAAAGCAGATATCATGTAAATGGAGGAATTTCTATGTCAAGAATTATCTTAAAATCTAAACAAATATCCAATCTTAATATTGTAATTCTGAAAATAATACAAAGTCACACTGTCACATTGTAGCTCAATAAAAATAGTTATATCATGCTATTTTTATCAAGTGAAAAACAGAGGAGCATTTTGGTGAGCTTTTAGATCATGACCAATTAATGAAGAAACAGAAGCAATGTCCTTTAGGGCAATTTATGCATACTACCTAATTAAAATGCTTTCTTAATCCAGGTATTCAAGTTGATGAAAAAGCAATGTATATAAATGGTGAGGTAATTCAAATGTGTACTTATTGATTAGTATTTGAGTTTTTCTAAATAGAAGAAAATGTCTTGTATTACTGTCAGTTCCATAATTCAGATGTGGAGAAAGCAGAAAATGGAATTACCATAATGTATTTACTTATCATTGGCAAAAGCATATAGGTGACATAAAAGCAAACAAACATTGTCAGATAGTATGGCCAAGTTATTTTATTGTGAATAAAGTGGACTACACTTTGCAAAAAGCAATTCTAAACAGAAGAGTAAACATGAGTAAAATTTCATCTCTACATATGCAAGAAAGAAAAATACCTCAATATCAGTGGAAGAGTAAAAAAAAATAAACAAGGAAATGAAGTTTCAATGAAGACAAATGAGAAAATCCAATAGACATAATATTGAATGGAAAAAAGAGATTCTATTCCATCTGAGTTGATAACACAGTGCACACACACCCCTTCACGCCCCCCCCCCCACCACCACCACCAATCTTCTGTTAGTAGGTCAGCTATGGAAGCTCTTATGATCATAAGTTCATGTGTTATGGGAATGCCTAGACAAATTGGGATGCGAAGTGCATGGGCAAAAATAAATACAAAGAGAAAAAAAAACATGTTATTCTAAGAACAATATTTGGAGGAAAAAGTACATAAGTGAAGTAAAATATGCTTTAAAAAAAAAGGCTAAAATGAGTGGTAAAAGTAACCTTAACTCTTTATCAGAGAAAGAGCTCAAGATAAAGCTGAGTGCCCTGCCTTCCAAGATGGTGTAATTTTACAGATTATCAATGGCAGTTGAACTCAGAAAGCACTTTTTAGCTTCTACGTTTTTCTGTGAAGGAGGATAATAGTTGATGATCCTAGAAAGGCAGAATAATAATTGATGCCAAAAAAGGGAACGTTTTAGAGAAGAGACTGGTGATTTGAATCACTGGACCCAAAATGTTTGTCTTCTGCAAAACAAGAAATATAAAAGCAATTTGTTGGGTTTATTTTATAAGACCCTATTGATGTCATTTAAAAGATTATTCTTTCAACTGATATTATTTTCTCCATTGACTTTTGGAGTTTGCACATTTTAGTATTTTTGTTTTTAATGATACAATGGTGATGATGTATGTAAGTTAGTAAAACATACAATAAAATAAAGTTAGAAATGCAATGTTAGTTCCTATTTTAAGTTTGATTCATTCCCAAATCCAAATACTTGCTAGACAGTAGACTATTTTTTAATTTTAAAATTCCTTTTAAAACAGCATTGCTGCACATATTAGAAATGGAAAAATGACATGTCACACAGTCTTTTACACCCTTCTTGACCTTGAATGTACTCTATAAAGGCAAACATAAGTTTTGGAATTTGCGTGAGAATTGCCCATGTTTTTCACACAGATGATGGTTTATACATTTGATCTATAACTTACTTTTTTTCACATAGAATATCTAGGTAGCTAATACATAGATAAGAGAATTTCTACTATTTTAATTCTATTTTGATTGAAATTAAATCTAGATTTTAAAATATGTGTTAATGTTGTTGATCAGTCCGTGAAATTGGTGTTAAAAGTTCTTGAGAAATCCTATAGGATAAAATGATTCCTGTAACAGGGAATATGTAAATGTTGGCTTGATATTTCACAGAGCAGAAAAAGAATGTTTTTAGAACTTGTATACTGGTCAACTTGATATCAGTCATGAGAAAACTTCATGTTTAGACTGAAAGATTTGGCACTAGAAAGTTATAAGATTTCCTGAAAATTCAAAAGTAGTAATGACTAGAAACAAAGATAAATTCATAAAGCTATATTAATAGAATGTCATCAAAGTTTCTGAATTAATATTGCAGAAGAATATTATATGTCAGACATTTTACTGTAATTAGACATTTGACAGTATCTTTCAGGATCTGTATTTGCACAAAGCTATGGAACTGTGGAGGATAATATACAACTCAAGAGTGAATGATTTTATGCAGAAAAGATTAATTACTTCTTAAAGGAACCTACAGGTTAACTTACTCAACTAGAGTACTGCAAGGTTTTGCCTATCATCTTTTTATCAAGACATTGATGACAAAGTGGGTGTGATTAGCAAAGTAGTGAATTATGCAAATATGGGAGGAAAATGAACAGGTATCATAGTAGAGGCAATATTTAAACACAATATGACATTACGGAGCAATAAATAAATTAAACCTAAATGAAAATTTATAGGGTTTCAGATTATCAATGATCCTAATACAAAGAAGTAGATATGGTTTACTAATTTATAGGAAAAAGACTTGGGATTACCATTTAGCTGAAAATATATTTTCAACACATTAGGCCCTTATATCTTGAGGTATGGAGTTTTATTGAGATCTAAAAATCTTGCTTTCCTTTTATTATTTCCTCTGCTGTCTTTTTCCATCATTTGTATTAGATTTTTTAATCTAACCTTTCTGTGCCATGGTACTAGTCATTCCCCATTTCCATGCACTGAATTTAGAGTTCCCTGAAAATACAGCTTTGCTCTGAGGAGTCTTCTCCTGTTACTTATTTTCTTTTGAGATGCAATCCCATACATTTAAATCTTTTAAGAATATCTGATAAATGATGAAATTACTAATTACTTCTTAACTCTGTTGTGGATTTAGTGCACACACATGTGCATGCATTCATACATCTTGGGAGTTTAAGAGGTGAGAAAGGGGGACTTTGTAATTCAGAGTTCTATATTGACCCAGTAGTTATTAACATAAATCAGTAACATCAAATGTGCCATATGAGCATTAATGAGGATATGGGGCTGAGGGAATGAACAGGAATAATCCCATTATCAGAATCTATTTGAATATTATATCAAGTATATAATATTCTCAGCCTTTTGGCAATTATATCAAGTCTGTATAAAAATATAGAAACTAAGTTAGACAAGGAGTGTTTAAAGGTAGAGATATTTTGCCTTGAAAGAGATAATGGTATGTCTCTTATTTGAGTGCTAAATAGAAGTTAAAGATAGTATAAAAATAGGCAGTAAATGGATTTACAAGATTATTTTAGCTACGAGAGAGTGGAATTGATATTAAAATAAAGAACAGCATTTTTATCATTGGGCCAGTATAAAAATAGATGCATTGAAATAGTTGAAAGTTTCCTAGGATTACAGAAACTCAAACAAAAGCTGAGTAATGACTTATTAAGAATATTACAAGAATAAAACATTTACTTACCCTATAAATTTCCAAAAGCAAGTTGTCTGATTATTTGGTTTCTATGTGTCCTATTTGGCATTAATAAATATATTTTATCTAGACCTTTCTTATTTCTAATTATTGCCTTTATTGAACTGCAATTTCCATGTGCCTCCAAATTCCTGACCCACTACTTGTCCAGATTTAATCCTGCACCTTGCTCACCTCTAGACCTAGAGAGCATCCCACATTGAATTTATCACTTGATTCCAAAACCTCATGTTCAAATCACCTACCAAAAATAGGTTCTGTTTTTCACTGGGTCTTGTTCTCCTGCTATAATTAGCCAAATGTTTTCCTTCATATCTTGGTTCCATATACATCAACACATTCCACAATATAAAAGCATGTTTCCTGGGTGCTGCCATCAATCCCATCTTCCTTCTGGTTGGGCTTCCTCATTTTTCATAAACCAACCTGTCAACACATTCATTCATCTTTTAAAATGCCACTTTAATGATTACTTATCATCCAAAACTATTACCTGAAAACCAGTGTTTCCCACTAGTAATGTGAGATATTATGACACTTTAGGCCATAATAGAATGCCTTAATCTGGGTGGTTTAACCAGCTATCCATACCCCCCAACCGCCACCCCCCACACACACACATACACACTTCTGAATGCTGTGAGGTACACACTAAAGCTGCCAATAGATTCAGTGTTGATGAGGAGTCTCTTCTTGCCGTGTAGAGAGCTGCCTTCTTTCTGTGTCCTGATATAGCAAAGAAATAGCTTACTGTTGTCTTGTCTTGCAAGGGTACTAATCCCATTGGGAGGGTCCCATCCTCATGACCTGATATAACCCTAGTTAGCTCCCAAAGATTCCATTTCAAATACCATCTCTTGGGGTTGAGAGTTTTAACCTATGAATCTGGGGGCATGGAGGAAATAAATGCTCAATCCATAACAAATTGTGTTTTTATGGTTTAATTTCAAACCATATTTCTAGATTTGTTTCTTTGTATTCCTTTACGTAACTCCTCTTCTTTGTATAAGTCTAATCATTCTTTCTTCATAGCAACACTTCTCTTCTTTGGACTCCAATAAAAGATAGATAGATAGATAGATAGATAGATAGATAGATAGATAGATAGATAGATAGATAGATAGATAGATAGATAGATATAGGGTATATGGTATATATATATATATATATACACCCTATTTTATTTTTCAAATCCAGTCCATCTTTCACTTGTTATATTTCTTCTATTATCTTCTTGAAGTGGCTCAACTTTGTTATTACTTTGATAGACATTTTTTTAATTTTGCTTTCTTGCATCAATTTTTTGTGCAACCCTGTATTTGGTCAACTCTCTATTTTATTTAACCTTCACATGATGAAATGGAGGGTAGACTATTCTTCCACAGCTACACTGAAACTCTTGTTGAATGAGGAAGCCATTAACTGAACTCATAGGTCTTGCAAAAAAGAAAAAATGTTAGTGTGATCACCTTCATTCTTTTTTGGAGCATTTAATGACCTCCTAGTCTTTGCTAGCTGTAATTCTCCAACATATGATCTGATCCTCAGATGATTTTTATTCTTCCTAAAACTTCCTAATACTTCAGAAGAAAAAAGCCATTTCTTTTCTCCGCCTTTTCTTTTGTAGCTCCACAGACAATCTCATTTCCTGCTTCACTATTGACTCTCTCAGATTTTATTTGTATCTTATGACCATTTTTCCTTCAGGTTTCACTGAGAGATAGAGAGAGTATGAATATAATGTCCTCTTCACTTGCTCGGATTTCAAAACCTCTGAGGAAAATAATTGGAAAAATTGGGCAGAAGAAATTAATTACTGTTCTTTTCCCCTTTTGGTTTGACCTTCAACGTAGCCTAGTGCCAGCCAATAATAAACACTGAAGAACTAGATTGAATGCTAAATAAAATAATTCTCTAGAAAATTGCTGACGCCTGCCTGCATAAAAATCAGAAACACTAACAACAGGATCAGGTCTCAGAGATCATCTAGATTGACTTGTTCATTTTCTAGATGATGGAAAAGAATTCTGTGAAGCTAAATATTTGCCCCAAGTCACACAAAGCAGGTTACATTAGGTTAGAACTCTGATTGGCTAGAATGATTCCCATTCTAGCTTCTTTTGATTATATTCCACTTTGTAGCCCACTCCACTGCAATAAGTGTTCATGGATAACTTAAAGATATGTTGATGGAGTTTGGGGAAAATAGAACAACAACAAAACAAAGATAGCTATAAAGAGACCCAGAAAGAAAAATATAATGGGAAGAGGATAGATTTGATTTTTCCCAAAGTACGATTCCTATATTTCCTTTAAAGTTTGGCCAACCTCTGCAGTAAGGTCAAAGGACAGATTGAAAGAGTGGTATGCACTTTATAAGCTATCGCATCATTTTTTCTTATTATTTGCATCTACTATTTGCATGTGTATTTTGGTGTTAATCTCTAAAGGGAGGAAACAGTGATAAAATCTCTAAGCTCTCTTGAGCTGTTTGAAAATACTGCTTTGTTTATGTAATTCTATGGGAGAAATGGTTTGACTGTCCTGTCAGTGACTGATCTGTTATTTGTACTTTATGCATACTGAATCTTAGAGGAATAGAAATATAGCCATTTGGGGGAATCACAGCATGTCGTTTTTTACCCCAGCTTCTTTTTTAAAGTTCAATAAAGGTCATCTTTCAGACACACATAAATCCACTTACAGATAAAACAAAACCTAAGGATTTATTTTCTTTATGTGAGAGTAAAATCCTTATTATTTCTAAAAAATCTCTTCCATTTTCTACCTTGGGCGAATTTCTGCTACCTGAATTCATCTTATGCCTGTCTCATCTGTCCTTCTTTGAATCTACTCTGTTCTGTCCAACCTGGAGGATGACCATGTCTATTACTTTATATATATCTTGTTTCCAGAAACAATAGCCTGTGGTGCTTCCATTGTTTACTCTCTCTGTCAGTGACATAACGGTCTGCCACTTGCCAAAACCCTGCTTTTCCAGACCAGTGACTCCATTCCCTCTAGCATTTTCTCAGATTTAATTTCTTGTGAAAGAAAGAAAAAAAAATGATGGTTGATCTTTCTGCCAAATGGGAATTCAGCTTTGAGTAAATTAGGCTGGATGTTGACATATGCTTATGCCCAGCATTTGAATTGTTGAAGAAGGTGGTGGTGGTGGTGGTGGTGGTGGTGGTCATGGTCTGTGACTGTGGTCTGTGACTGTGGTTATGATGGTGATGGTGGTGATGGTGGTGGTGGCAGCATTGTTAATCGTTGTGACAATGGTCATAGAGTTTTTCCTTCTACAAGGTGAAATGGTTCTGGGGATAATTTGATCCCATTGCAAAATAATGAAAAAACAATTCTCTAATTTTAATACCCTGGTGTGACATAATTTATAATCAATAATACATGTCTGAGTCTCAAAAATGAAAAGTATTACATTTCCTTTCTTGAGAATGCAACATTTTGCAACAATGTCATTTTAATTCCTGCCTTGTTTAGTATCCAACTTTTGTTAGTGCCTTTTGTGGAGATCCCATCATAAATATAATAAAATTAGAGAGTATCTTATGTTTATGCCACCTGCATGCACTTGTCTATTTGACAGAAAGTGTTTAAGAAGCTTCCCTAAAACACTCAACACAGATTGTCACTGAGTGGTCTATCCTGGTTTCTTTTCTCATGTTAATTTCTGGGAAGTAATAGTCATTTATTCTACAAATAGGTATTGAGTACCTTCCACTGCCGAATGCTGTGCTAAGATGAAGAGACACAGTTTGCTCCCAAGTTCTATTTGAGAGCATAGAATTGCAAACCCCATTGCATAGCAAAAAATATATGAGACTGGAAAGGCATAGGGTATGCTGGAAACCAGAGAAAATAATACCTCAGTCTCACTGGCGTGGTCAAGAAAGGTTTTACTTGAGGTGGGAGCACTTAACCAAAGCTTGCAGGGATCTTGTAAGGAGTGAGGCACTCAAATGGAAGGCACGTGTTGCTGGGGTCAACTGGAGTTTATCTGAATCATACAATGACTGCTGGTGATTCAGTATTGCCACTAAGTCATGCAGGTAGGAGTGAGTATTCGAGTGAAGAGAGTGCTAACTTGAAACAAGATGGCCTGTGAAGAAGAAACTATTAGTCTTGTTCCCTCTCCATGTTAGGATTTTAATTCTTTATGAAGCATTTTCCAAGGGCAGATTGACAAATTTGTTTGAACATTAGAAAAACCCTTGTGGGGTCAGCAAGTGGGGGCACACTTGAGTAAATTATACTGAAGACAGCGAGAACAGTTAGTGGCCTGTGGAGTGGAAATTGAAAGACTGAATTAATATAGTGATGGAACAACGCAAAGGTGATGACTAATACACAGGATATAAAATAAGTGGTGTCTGAGGGAATGAAAAAAGAGCTTTAAAAATGTGGGAAGATTTAAGGGTGAATTCCAGGTTTCTGGCTTACGACATGGGACTGAACAATGCGAGGCAGTGTATAATTAGTTGCTAAACTATGCAGTTTCAAAAATAAGCACTTTAAAGCTCATAGAAGTGAGCAATAATTGAAGATGGCTCCTTGCAGAAGGTGTCAGGATGTATGCTGGGGCGTCAGAGAAGCTGTACATACGATACTCTTAGAAAAGCAATTTTCCTAAGTGGATCTGAAATTCACTTTCTTGTTTCCTGTTTGTGTACTGGAGTCACTTGACTTCTACAGAAAATTTCTTGCCCATTACTCAGAAAAGGAGGGTAACTGGATTTAGATGTGATCCACAGCCATTCCAAAATAAAATTACATCTCTGTTGAAAAAAATAAATAAATTATCTGTCACAGATACCAGAAAAGGACAGAGGAGGAGATCAAGAAGGGGGGGAAAAAGGACTAATTAGTAACGATTGTCCCAGAAAATAAAGCCAGCAAGTAAAATTCCACATTTTTGATTGGGAAAAACTAATCTCCAATGACCCAATAACACAAAATAAAAAGGAACAATAAAATAATCACACTGGCATTCTCAAATGGGAAACTCAATTATCCATTGCCTTTAAAACATCAAGGTCACGAATACGAAGGAGCCAATACTTAATAGGAAGTCCTATAAGAAATGTATTTTCTCTTATAATGGGTTTGCATTTATGAGATGTATAGTAAGTGGGTGAAAAAAGGCATATGAGTTCCTGTGCCACACAAATTAAATGAAAGAAACAAAATAAGATAATATATTAGGGCTATTTATCACTGTCTCTAACCAGAGTGCACAGGCCAGAAAATTCCGGTTCTCTCAAGAATAAAAAAAATAAAAAAATAAAAAAAACAAAAACACCAGGGTTCTTGTTCATTTTTTCAAGACAGATGTACCAGGATATGTGTATGTGAAATAGTTTCAACATCCATATTTGTCACTGTGCTATTTGATTTGGGAAAGGACTTTTGACATTAAAGACAAGAAGATAGTATTTCCAATGAGGTTCTATTGGTAATAGAGCCCAAAGAATGATTAGAAATCAACTAGTTAGAACAATCAAAGAGAATATTATGAAAAGAGACACATGTGCAATATTGATCAAAGGGTAAAACACATTTGTTAGATATTTAGGAAATCTCCAGACTGAACTCTAGACAGAAGATTAAATTTAGTGGAATATAAAGTATTATTATATGAGACTTATGAGTATTATATGAGAATATTTTCAAAGATAGGCATTTAGATTGGAAAGATCTTAGAAGTAGTTGAACAAGAGATAGAGTAGCATTATTGGTTTTTGAATGATAAAATGTTAATATTATTAACACAACAGCTTTAACAATAGCTAATACTAAAGTGTACTTATTATTAAAAATGCCAAACCTTTAGTAACTAATTTAACCCTGATCAGACAGATGATGTGGATCATATTTTTATCATACCCATTTCCCAGATTTGTAAACTGGAATGTAAAATGGCCAGGGAGTTTGTCCAACTAATACAAGAAGCACCAGAGAGTACAGGTTTGTGAGTAAAATGCAGTCTGACATCTTCACTTCTGCATTTGGTTAGCTCTTTGTAAAACTAAGTAAAAGGGGAAAGTAAAGCTCAGAAAACACCTAGGGTATGTTGTCATACACCCAGTCGAGGTACTGGACATTAAGGACTACAGTAAAGGTCCATATACAGGTCCCTGCTTTAACTTTTACTCACAGCAAAACATCTAATGAGGTCAAGTTTAAATTTATTTAATAAATGCATTTATTTAAATTTATTCCCCGGTGCAGAACGGGATCTCCCAAGACCAGAACCAACCTGGCAACTGGAGCAAGGCCTCCTAATTCTGTGTTGGCACTAGTGATTGTTTCTTTCCCCCAAGGACAGTCGTTTCCTTAATTCCAAGCCTAGAGTTTTCTTTCTGGAAATGTTGCAGCCTATTGACTATGTAAATGGTGTAGTTGCTTTTCCATGAAAATGCATAAACTTCCTATTGTACTATGTGTGCTACTATTAGTGCTTAGAGGGAAAAAAAAAATGTAAGGAGTTTGGCATCATTGTGGGAGACAGAACATCTGTTTGCTGTGGAATCCGAAAGAAGCTCTCCACATGGTTTCCTTCTCAAGCAGATTAGTAAGCAACTTGTGAATAAATTATCCCAAGGGCTTTCTTGCCCACATGACCGAGAGTTTACTGTTCCCTAAAACTGGCGCCATCATTTTAACCATTACATGCTATCCGTTCTCTCTGGGGTTGAGTTTGAATAGTAAGGGAAGCTGTGGTTTTCTCTGACTCCGGAGCCTTCTCTTCTTAGGATTTATTATGTCTGTTCCTGATCAGCGTTGTACTTCCCTAAAACATTTTTTATATTTCCCTCTCATCCAATTGCCAAATATTTATCTTTTCTCACATATAGGATCTTATCACAGTGCTAGCATGGAATTAGTTCACAATATTAAGAATGATTGAAAAGGGACCCCAGTCAGTCTTGAGAGAAGAAAGCTTTCTCACAAGAATTTACTTTTTTCCTGGGAATTAAAAGGTCTTATCCAATGTGGAGCCAGGAAAGAGAGGCCTGAGGATTGTTAATGATACACATTCCAGGGACAAGAAACAGTATGTACAAATGCAAAGAAATAAAACAAAAAATGATTTGAATATCCAGGGAACCTTAATTATTTCCATTCAAATACACCATCAGTTTCTTGATTCATTTCACATAATGTTCCCAACTGTGTTCCACAGCAATTTTTTCACAAGATGGTAATATATATACTGCAAGAAGAAGTGTTTTCTGCTCAAATAATTTTGAAATATTATATTGAATATTGAAATAATATGAATAGTTTTTTTTCTTGTAACATTTTTAATCCATAAGTGTTGATCAGTATTCCCCAAAAGATGAATTAAGGATACAATTTTCCCTTAAGTTATCTGACAGTGAGGCTTTATTCCATAGGCCATTTTCTAACAATTTGTGGAACTGGTATTCTGTGGACCAGCATTTGTAAATGCTCATCTACCATGATGATAATGTGAATTATAACCCATGAATCCAAATTTTCAACACACAGCAAGAAGGTGAAATCTGTTGATATGAGAACATGTGTGTTTCAGCTGTATGAGTTTTGAACACCCAGTTGGATTCCAGAGATTGCTAGAATCAAGTTTGAAAACCACTTCCAATTATCTCTTGAGTCATGACATTGGAAAAACCAATGGGGTTTGAATTAACATAAAACAAGATACTACAATTCAGTCTTCCAAGGTTCTAAGGAAGGTACCCAGATCATCAGCTTATAGGCAGTTTTGGCATAGCTGAAATTTATATCCTGAATATGTCTTGCATTCAGGTCATACTGTACTTTGAGTATTTCCTTCTGCCCCTATATATTATTCTACTGGTGAGGTAAAGATTAAGGTGTATTTGCTGAGTTATATGATTGTTCTGCCAACTTCTTTGAATGAAGGTCTTACATGGCTTCATCAGTATTTTTCATATGCATTTGTCAAAGATCAACTTTCTCTTTCAGATAATACTTTAGCCAGCTATTTCTGGATAACACATTCATAGCAAAAAAGATTAGAGGGGAGGGAATCTTCATAATAGATCATCACTCACCTTTACTCCCCTTGATTAAAAAAGGGTGGGTCTTCCCATAATGACATCAAATGACCTGCCCCCCACCATCCTCAAAAGAGATGAAAATCCAATCAACTGATTTATGACTCATATTTAGGCATCTCCCTTTTTCACAAACCAGAACATACCCCACAATTGATTTTCTAATTGAACTATGTCTGCAAAAGCACTAGAATACTGCCTTCTTTTGGCAGTTTTTTTTTTTTTCAAGTTTAAAATGTCCTACAATTTTTATTTCTCTGTATCTTCATTTTTTTTCTGCAAAGACTAAATTATTCATGTTGGCCCATTCCTATTCCCTCATTCATTCTTCAAAAATACCCAGACAGTGTGCATGTTAGCTCAACTCTATTATCCATAGATCTAAATTTCTATGTACTCAAATATGAGCAGAAGAGGGCCAAGTGTATATAAGACTCTACAAGGTACTGGTGGCAAGTTAGTTTAACTCATTGTCAACTGCTCAATGGCCTGGCACACACCAGACCTCTTCCTTCTCATAACTTTGGCTCATCCAGTAAGATGTTTAGCCAGTTAGGATCAGCATTTTTTTTTCCCTGCCATGATTTGTCCGATTTGATAATGTATATTTTTTAAAAATTGGTTTCTATGTCCAAAGGCATTGAACTAATAAAATGTCAAATAATATATCTCACCATTCCTGAATCAGGCCCATTTATCTACTTGATAGATACCTAATCTCTAGGGACCCGATCACTTGTAAGAATCACTCTGTCAAATACATCCATTCTGTAATGAAATCAATTTGCTTAGCATTTTTATAGACTATTTGAACATCAGTTCTACCTGTTATCCTATAAAAAGCATCTCATTCAACATATTAGCAAAACTAAAACAAGCAAGCAAAAGCAGAACCAGACTAAGTTTGTTCTACTTGAGAAAATATCTTTAATGTCCTTGACCGTTTCTTGCTGCTGTTGGGTGATATTTCCTGTTCTCTTTCTATGCCCTGTTTCTCCTACCCTCCCTTTCTGATGTCCAGGTTCACAGCTGCCTTTCCAGGGCTGGGCTCCAGAGTAGCTCCAGAGAATTATGTTAGAACAGCCGTCCACGTTCAAACCTTTCTTCTGTCACGGGCCACTATTCCTAGGTGAACCTCTGGCTTCCAGTGTCTGCCAGCCTCACCACCAGTAGACTTCTGCTTTCCTCTTCCCCTAATGGGGTTTGGTTGCCCTTTTTGCTCACCCACTGTGTCTGCATTTGCATATTCTGAAACCAGGGGCTTTCCTTACCATTTTGAATTAGAGAACAGGGGATGATTATGGAGAAAAATAGTCTCAAACCATACCTCATCTCCCTTCCAGTCCCTTTATTAATACTATTGTCTGGCACGGTCCTAGCAGCTGCACATACAAACCCTCATTGTCTCTCAAGCAGCTGCCTTGCAACCTCTCTCTTCCCAGTGGCCAATGCTGTGCCCACAAACTGGGAGGGCAAGTAAATCAACTGCAGACAGACAAAGATGTATACATGAACCTCTCATGGCGACTTCGGAGATCAACCTCCTCCATCTGCATCCCTTCTTCTATAGTCAGAACCAAACAGTCCTCTGTGGGGCCCTGAAATGTTCTCTTAATCACATTCAGGCTTCAGTTAAGTCCTTCCCTCAGGGACTATATACTGACCCCTGTAGATCCAACATTTTCAAGTTTTATTAGTGTTTTTTATAAGCAAGTGGATAGAGATTAGTATTATATTAGTATTTCCCCCTCTAGAATGAAAATGGTATGAGTACAGACAAGGCTTAAAAAAATAGACCGCATTCCCTTGAACTTTTTGAAAATTAACTACACTATGTTATCATACAGGAAAGGTTCCTTTATAGACAAATATATATGGAAAAATCAAATGTGATAAGTCATAGTGTTTTCTTTTGAAAGTAAAACACAAAGAGAAGAAATGGAAAGAGAAGGTTGCAAGAGGTCCCTGAATCTACTGGTTTGGGTTTATGTATATGTTTGTACCAATTATGTTGGTATACTACATATACCAAGAAACTGATTTGCATTGCTTCTTTCATTCCTGTTTGTTCTGTTAACAATTAGGAGCACTAAATACTAGGGCATATATTGTGTATTTCATGTGTAACATACACACACATATATAAATATATATAGCACAATACAATTGCATATATACAACTTATATATATACAGAATTTATATGCATGTGCAAATATTTATACACTATATATATAGGTCTATGTCTGTATATATAATATATATGCATATATATACTTGCAATCTATTATTTATTGACTCCATATTTGTGTCAGTAACTGCGTTTTGTGACACAATTGTGACACAACAAATATTGAACCATCGTTCATATTAACTATTGGTAGGCTTATAGTGAACCCACTAAGTGGTTCATTCATTATAAAGCCCATTTATAGAGCTGAGTTCTAACTCTACCTTCACATGTAGAGAAAAATAGATGCTCCCACCCTGACAAGAGTCTGTCAACACTTGCTATTAGATTCAACAACCTGGGCACTGCTCCTCTAGACGAAGGACAACATCCTTCCCTATGTGTGTCTTAGTTTTCTTATGCCTGAACAAAAGGATAATAGCAGTCCCAGCCTTGAAATAGGGCTTCTTTTTTTAAAAAGTTCAATATTCCCTAACTCTTCTCTGTACCAACTCCCAGGAGACTGTGTAGACAGAGGAAGTGAAATCAGGTTGAAAGGGGCAGAAACCACTAACCAATAAGCCACAGGTCCACATCACCTGCGCATAGCAGTTGCCACTCCAAAGCAGTTTAAACAACTTGTTTTAGTAACAAAGAGGAATTAACCAGGAAAACGAAAAGTCCTCCCAGCCACCAGTGACCAGTTATCTTACCCCAGTCACCATTTTCTGTCCCAAAGGGCCTAAAGACATATGTCCAAGATGGTGCCCCTTTGCCCCTCCCAAACCACTCTGCAAATTCCAGTCTTTCTCCAGCATCTTCTCTTCACTTCTTCCCCAGTGTTCTGTTCTGCCCTGCTCCGCTTCTCCAAGTCTCTTTAAACTGCTTCCACAATTACCGATGCACAAATCAGCTTTCTAAATCCCTGGCCATCTCCAGGTACCAGCTCACTATGCCACCTTGCTGCGATGCCACACTCTCCACACCGACCACTCTTCTGACAGCCACCATGGGTCCTTGCTACCACCAACTCTTTCAGGGGGCTTCCCCTGGCCAGGCCTTGTTCCCTCAGTCTGCCATTCGCATCTCCTTCCTTCCTTTCCTCTTTTCCTTTCTATTGCGCCTCCCTTTTGTACACCCTTTCATGCTTCTTGCGCCCCATTTTCTCTCGCAATTCTTTCAGACTCCCCCCATCAGGGCATTTGGGCCCCTATTCAATTTTCAACTAAGTCACTACCTTGTATCAGAAGCAGTGCACACATGCATTTCCTTGAGAAAGAAAACACAGCCTCTGGGTGGGCGTGACCATGGTTTGGGAAAGCAACTAACTGTATCTTCAAGGCCTTTCTGCTAGTCAGCCACTAAGGTTAGGCTCTGGAGAGCATGGGGATGGAGTGGGTATAAAGTTCTACCCCTGAGCCACTTATCAAGAAGAAAATGTTTAAATACTAGGTAGGAAATTCCTACTTCAAATATCTCTGGTGAAGGAGAGATTATCCAGAGCAAGGAGCAATAGGTAAGATGGGAGAAAATACAGAATAAAATGCTTCCCATACCTGAATTTTTTTTTTTAAAAAAAGAAGAAAACATGCACAGTCCATAGAGAAATCACAGCCACAGCTCAAAAGGTGAGAATCCTCATCAGCTTGTGCTTGGTCACAGTGCTAGTCAGGTGGGACCAGGTCTCCTCTACTTTGTGGAAGGTAGCTGCCACTGACATGATTGTTGAGATGCTCTGGAGATGCAGAAGGCACAGCAGGAAAGGGGGGATATCATGGCCCTGCTCTCCCAAAGGTTCTCACTGCTGGCAGAGTGTACCTGCCCCCTACCCCCTCTCCTTCCCTGACCTGCCATCACAAAGTGACAGCCTTAGGGAGAATGAAGGGACATTTTAAAACAAAAATAAATCTGTCATTCTGTCATTTTCATAGCCAAAGTGTCAGAGCTCAAACATCAATGGTGATTCAGGCGAGTCAGTAATGTATTTTGTGTCCAGGCTCACTGACACTTAGTGATTATTCTATATGAAAGTGGTCTTTGAGTGGTTCTTGCATTGTAAATCTAATTCACATTATATCTTTGGCTTAAAAAATAGTATTTGCACTTTCGATTTTACCTCCTGGGCCCCACTCCATACAGTACATTAGCCCTTTATTTAATACTGTATTCATTTATTCAGTATTTTTTTGTTATACAGAATTTGCTTTCCAAAGTGTTTTCTTCTTCTTTCCAACAGAGAGAAACATTTAGTTGTGTTATCTTTGCTCTGATAATTGCCATAATTATTAGGTTATTTTTCAATTTCATGGGTTTAAAGAAAATATATTAAACATGTTGGGTATAAATGTATATTTATAGCAATCACAAAATAGGGAATAAAAAGAAATCTGAGCTGACTAGATGCTATATCATCTCAACTGACTATGGATGGGAGGCTTTCAAATACAAGGGACTGGTAAAGAATATGCTGTAGTCACTATTTTGGAAATTTTTCAGTGTTCTACAGAAAAGATCTGGTGACACTAACCTGGACACAGGCTAAAATTGGAGGATAACTATCAATTGGCTGCATTATCTTCATTCAGCTATGAGATTCCTGTGGAATAATATGGAATTTAATAACTAGATAGGCATAGTTTAAATGAACCAATGATTTGCACATGAAAAGTGATCAGACTTGAAACTATAGCTTTCACCGGTGACTATATCCTGCACTCATTACATAGAGGTGATCAAATACAAAATTAATAATTTTATTAATTGTACCTCCTACAGTATATTTGAGTTATGTTCCTATCATATATCACAGAATTATCCTGACAAAAATAAACTATTTATTGTGCAACTGAAAATAACAAAGATTGTATTTGGCAAAATATATACAGACAACATGCATAATCAAGGTCAATAAAAATTTCATGCTAGAAAGCTGAAGAAAGATATGAGATTACAGAATGACAGAATAGAAAAGTTGAATGATGGAAAATTATCTCGGATGGGAAGACTTAATCCTGGCATCATTAACTTTCCCCCAAATTAATTTATAACAATCTGATTTAATAAAAATCCCATAAGTGGGTTCACAAAGTATTCTAGAACTTATATAAATTATAGTAAAGACAATCTAAGATCAAATAAATTGACTTTCTAATTAGAACTAAATATGCTAGAAATTTGTAATAGGAAAATTAATGACACTGGTACAAGATAAAACAGTGAGTAAAATGCAAAGTTCAGAAATAGGTCTAAGTTTATGGAAGCATTCAGTAGATGATAGTCAGTCAAATTTGTGCAGAAAGTGTATGTTGCTCTATAAATGTTTCTGGGAGGATTTTTAAACTAATGAGAAAAAATAAATACTCTATTTCCTCATATCTTATCCTAAAATATAGGTCATATGTTTCAGTGTCAATTATGAAGTATGTGAAATAGTTAAAGATTTATCTTAAATGTTTAATCAGCATCTGTATGTTTTAATGACATTGTAAATTCAAATATTAACAGACAATACTTGTCAAAAAAAAAAAACTGTGAGAAAATTAAAAAGACAACCAAAAGGTAAATATGTTCAAAACACACAAAAATATGTAAAGCTTTACAGCTCAATAAAATGATAGTAGAACCTCAGAGAATATTTAATTTATCTCATTGGCAACATTTTTCATGATAACTCTTTTTATTGCTATCACTCCCAGGAAGATAGCTGCTATTAACAGCTGGTGGGATTTTATTATCAAAAACAGCATGTGTAATGTTGACCAATGTACAACTTTTAGGAAGTTATCTTAAGAAAGCACTCAGAGACCTACTAAAAGTATGTGTGTGTGTATATATATATATATATATATATATATATATATATATATATATACAAGAAAATAAACTGCACCATTTAGAGGGAAAAGATAGAAGTAACCTCAGTGTCACCGATAGAGTATTCATTATTCCATTAAATTATAACACAGTCACAAAACTAAATATAATGTACCCATTAAAATGATGCATTGGAAGATTATCTAATGTCATAGAAAAATGTCCGTGATTATCTTTCTTTGAAAATGTTATGTGCCAGTAAATGCCAAAGATCATAAAGTGGAGGCTTACAGGCTAAATCTGCTCATACACATGATTTGCTTGCTTGTCAGCATTTCATAATGTGAGCCAAAATGGAGAAATTTGGAAACTGCACATAAAATCCACATTTCCTGTGCGTTGTTACAGTGATGAATATCTCTGTGTCCATGTTGCCACATAAACTGGAGCTGGCTGTTGGAGAAAGATTCTCCAAACCCAAGGAATACCAACCAGGCAGCTGGGACAGTTCTTTACAGCCAGCCTGCTGTTCTCACTCCCAGTCTCTAGCTTGGTCCCAGGAGAATAATGAATTGACATTTACTAAGTATCTAAAACTTTCAAGGTCTTTATGTGAGTGATGAGGAGGTGGGGGGGGGGGCATGCTCATGTAACCTATATAATAAAGATTCACAGCAAAATTTCAACCACGGTAAAAATTCAGAGGTAGCTCTAAGCATACTCTCAGGTCTTTGACAGTAAGAAACAAGTAAATTTTGTCTACAATTTTATCCCTTGAAGTTGCTGGGAAAAAAAGTTATCTGTTGAACAAACAAGTCAAGTGCGTAGTTCTTTTGAAAGATTTGAAATTTTTCTTCTTTCAGTTCACATTTGTGAATCAGAAAGAAAATGCATAGTAAATTATACATTTTGAAAGCCCAAAGGTAGAGGGAGTTGTAAGCAGAGCAAAAATACAGCACAACTAAATCTTATGTTTTATTTAAAGCAGAAAGTAAAACAAACAACTGTTAGTTGAGACAATGTGGAATTCTCTTCTATAACACAAAACATAATACAAGAGCCTCTTGTTCTGGTTGAAGCTTTGCCATTTTGTTTGGATTTCAAGTCTGTAATGGAAATTGTCAAAATATCCTCCTTGACCCTTTGTAATCATGTACCTCAAAACCACCCTCTCCAGAGGCTTTTCATTTCCCTTCCTCCATTCAGGGAAAGCAAGGCAGTGAGAGCTGTGATCCAGTAAAACTGGCATGCATGTGTCTGTCCACTAAATAAGTCAGGATGAAATGACTGGCACAGAGGTGGCAGTTAATTGAAGAAGCAGACAGCCAGAGAGACCGGACTGCGTGAGAAAGCACCCTTATCCCAAGGACAAACCTTTGGACTGACATTCCAGAGAATACACAAGTGAACTTGCCAAGTCAATTGCTTTTTTTCTGTACTATGTGATCTCTTGTTCCCGTGCCAAAGTCACTTTTTAATGAGTTGGTAGGTAAATATGGAACTAGATGGAGAGAATTAGTTCATGCTTGTACGTTTGCAATATTGAGAGTAAAATGAAGATACAGATAGCAATTTGAATCTCATTTCCAAGCCGGCATGGATGAAGAGTCACAGAGGGAAGCTGAAACGGCCCAGGATATTGGGGGGTGGGAGCCTGGTGATAGTACAAAGAAAATCAGCTGATGCTAAGCAGAAGTCCTTTCAGGGAGACCAGCTAGGCCTGAAGTGTGTATAAATTCAAGAGCGGTGGGGTGGTTTTCTCTCCGTCCGTACACAGCTTGCACAAGTCAGGGAAATAGAGAACTAAGTCAAATGTCAGACCCTCATCTCTGACCCCTCGGCCATCCTCATCTGGATCCTAGGAGAAATGAAGTAAAATTAGAATCCCAGAATGCTTTGAGAGCTGAAAGAGACCTTGTCAGATGTCTGTCCTCACTGCCACAGAGGACAAAATCAAACTCAGGAGGTGGGGAAGTAAACACCATCTCCTGGGGGATAGCGCTGACTCACATCGCACCACAGCCCCCCTGCTCTACACGGGTGTTTGGTCCTGTTGAAAACCTCTGTTCTTAACCTCTGTTAAAAAGCATAACAGACCTATGTCGGAAAGGTGGTGGGGAAGGCCTTGTGTGTCTCCTGTCAGTGGATTTGATTTGAATTCCTTCTTGAATTTCCAAGAAGACACCATCTTGCACAATTGAATCTGTTTTCTGGGCTAAAACAAATTCAAGTTCAAATTTCTCCCAGGTAGCATTCAAGTTCCCAAATTTAAAAAGCAAACACACACACACACACACACACACACACACAGGCTCAGGAGGAGAAAACAATAGGATCACCAGCAACTAACTAATTAAAAGAACGCAATAGGTGGTTTGCAGGGGAGGAGGGGGAAGAAAAGGTAGTTTGCAGGAAGTCTCAGCTTTATTTAAGCGTTGCTCCCAGACACCATCTAATCCCAACATTAGAAGAAAATCCTTACATAGATAAATTTGAATCAAGGCTCATTTCACATGGTTGGTTTGTCTCATTTAGTCATTAAATTGTCCAGTGAACACTTTTATATTCACACCCCTGTTTCATCTGGTGGCCTAAAAATGGAAAGTACTGGAGTCATCATTAATAATGCCATCTGCTTACCATTTGCCACCCTTCCAAAATGTATGAAGACTTAAACAGAAGTCATAAGGACCCATCATTCTTCAACTGATACAGTTTGGTCTACATGATAGGAACTGTGAAGAGAGCACAGGGCATGCACTGTGCACAGGGCTTCCTGTCTGATCTATGTACTATCACTTTCTGAACACCCGAGATGGGTTTCTCATTAGTGCCCAGAATCAATTATTAGCAAATATATTTATTATAAACTGATAGAGTCCAGCAATCATGATTACTTGAATGGATGGAAGAAGTGTGGCTTCATGGAAAATATTATTGTGTGGGATAAGTAGAGAAATTCTCTGCATCTCATATGAGCTCAAGATGACAGGAAGTATCTCATTGAATTAAATTTTAAATGCTTCTGCTGAGCAGGTTTTACACTACAAACACAATGAAAATAATTCTTGGAGAACATTAGAAACTTTAAGTTTGGAGTGAACTTACTCGCTATGCTGAAATTTGCACTTGTTAAAATGGAAGAAACTTGAACTCAGTTAAAAGGTCATTTCAAACAGGGATGAATCTTGAGAGAGGCCACAAGGATGGTTGATTTGTAGGTGAAATTCAGTTAAAGATGCTCATCAATGAGACAATTCTTGCTACCAGCTTGGTCAATGATATCAATAATTTCTCATCTGCCAAAGGGGAATGTAGTGTGTAAATTCCTCATAACATTGGCATGTGCTGTTACCTTCTTCCCAGTTGTTTTCTCCATGGTGGTTCTATTCCAGGCAGTGTTTGAGCATCCTATTTATTTGTAGCATTTTCAGATTTGTTCCAATGTAATGGAAGAGAGAAAAACCTCCTCATTTGTTCATCTGTATCCCCTGCACCCAAAACAGCGCCTGTATAAATTGTAGGCACTCAGGAAATAAATATGGAATGAGATGTGAAAAAAATATGGTTAGATGGTGGCATTTTATGTGTATTTTACTCCATTAAAAAAGGAGTAACAATTGCTCAAATCCTTTACTCACAAGTTCTCTGCTTTCTTCACATTCAATAGATAGGCTATACTGAGTTTCTGCAATGCCGTCTCTTAATATCTCTAAGATAATTGAATCTATTCTCTTGAATCTCCTCTCACCCTAACCTTTTCCTTTGATTTGCAAGAATGATTCTGGATTATGGGTCCCCCTATTCTAAGATGCCACTCCTTTTTGCTTACTTAAGCAGCTGCTCTACCAGTACTATGTGATACCTATTGCTCTTAAATCTTTAGACACTCATGTTCACCAGGATTTTGTCCACTTCAGGTTGTCAGGTTTATTTTAAAAGGGGGGGGGAGGGAAGCAATTAGGCTAATGACCTCTCCTTAATGACCTTCCTTCCTTCAAGCCACCCTTTGTCTACCTTGCCTTACCTTCAAGTCACAAAATGGAGAATTTATCTGTCCACCTTGTTGCTCTGTTCTCCACCCTAAGCCTGAGCACATATGAAACTATATTTTACTTTTGATTTTGTGGTTCTTCTTTCCAGAGAACGTTTATGTCAGTGAGAGTAATTCATAATTTTCTAATCCATTTAACCTCAACTTAGGAAATATTGTTTGGGTCTGTAAATCCATTGTGCTTTTGAAAGGATTCATTTAAAGGTTGGTTTGGTTTGAGAAAAATTGTACACTTGATACTAAGACTAAAAAGCTTTACGATAGATTGGATGTTAAAATTTTATAGAACTTGAAGTTATATCTAACTGGAAATTAAACTTTACTCGTGACTCCCTGTGTTTATTTTAAAGCAGTTTGGAAAGTTCAGGATTTGTTGTTCCAAACACAGTGCATAATTGCCTCACCCCACTTCCCCATCCCTGCACCCCACCTGTCTCATAACTGTAAAATAAAAGAAAAACACTTCATTTTACTATCTTATCTAGCTTCAAAACACTAAAAGCAAAACTAACATAACAAATGATCAAAAAATAACTTCTCCATTTGCCCAATATTTACCTTAAAAAACATTCTTTAAAAGTTAACAATAATATATAAATAAACCCCCTACCCACCATTATCTCAAAAAAACTAATATTTTACCCAAATTTTATTACCTTAGCTATTAATCTTCCCTAATTAGTCATGAAACATTCTCTTAACAACCTTTCCCCCTTACCTAAACCCTATATAAAGCCTAATAATTTACCTTAAAGTTGCTACCAGCCATGCTTCTAATAACCCACAATCTTTAACTTTGTCAATCTCTCTCACTCATCCTTTCTCACAACCCTTTACATTTTAGTATTTCTGGAGCCTTGCTGTTTCTCCTCCTACCTTAGAAGGGACTCACCAATGAGACTTAGCATTTTAGCCCTGGTTTAAAGAGGTCAGCTTTGTGCATGCTGCCACTTGTTATTTTAATAACAATACCCAAAAGAAAAAATACTTGGAGCAAAGTAGGTCAAGCTGTCACCTTTCAGCTTTGCAGTGGGCTTTGAAAGCAACCAAACAAGGGAAGAGCCAGAGGCAGGCTGCTCAAGTTACATTCCTAAATGTAGACTCGGAGCTGAGGATGTTTTATCAGGAAGAACAGAGACGAAGTGGCTTCAGAAGAGTCTGTCCTGGGAACACTTGGCTAAGTGTTCCCATCCTGAGAGCCCCATGTGAACTGAGTGAGGGTGACGGAGAGAGGTGAAGAGCTCACATCCAGACTGGGAGGGGAGTGGGGGGGGTGGCAGTGCAGTGTACTGGGTGGCTCAGCAGGCATTGTGGCTGTGTTTTCGCCAAAGGACTGTCAGCACCATGGGTCAGAATCCAGAATCCCTGGCCTTGTTCTTAGAAGCCAACTCTAACTCACAACGTGTGGACACTGAGATGACGGGATTATGTCAGTTCCCTGTGGACCATTATTTCCAGGTGACTGTCTTATTGTCACCATACCATGAATAAAGCTGAGTCTCTTGCTTAGGAGCAGATCAGTGATTGCTGAAGAGTGACATGCCGAGATAGGGAAATGGACCACCTGTGGTGGTGCCTCAGACAACCTATGGCATCTCCGTCAAGCGGTCCTCACTGGAGACAGGATGGATGAGGGAGACTGGACACATATGAGCAGGAGTTGGATATGGAGAGGTTGGAGATGTCAAGAGAAAGTAGCCTGGCTAAGCAAGAGAAAGCCAGAAACATCTCACTCAAGAAAACGAGGGTTGGGCAGAATGAATACTCTGCTTTCGGTTGATATAAGGTGTTTACTTTCAACTGGAGGACTACGAAAATTTAAAAATCATTGCTTCTTTAAAAACAGCTCAGAGTGATACAGTAAATGTAAGCCACAGATTAATTGTATGCATATTTCTAGTCTTTGTGGCCATATTGCGCTAAATAGTCACAATTTGACATAGAAGGGAGTTTTACTATTTTTCTGTTTGTTAGTAACAAATCTCCCTCTTAGTGTCATGAGTTGTTCTAAATTCCTGTAGGGTCAAAAATTTTCTGATTCCCTCAGTAAGAACATATTTTCCAAAGTAAACTGATCCTTTTTGTTAAATGAAAATGTAAGTATAGCGTTACTAAGTAATCTTTCATGAAACTGCTACAGGATTAGAAACAGAGGTTTACTTACCTGTGACTCTGTGTTCTCTTGGTTAGAATGAGAATTAATTGCAAGTTTGTAGAGCAAAATTTCTGGAAGTTTAGGCTGAAGTTTCTTGTTATCTCAGCATAAGAATCAGAATCCCATAGGAAGATCATGGGGTTTCCCAAATTCATGTGAGGAATGGAAGCAAGTAATGAAAAAGGCATAGAATACATGTATCTAAAATAAAATTTGCTTCAAATTGTGCTCTTACTTTCTTGGGATAATGCATGCTTTGCTCTCTTTCTTTCTCCTTCATTCCTCTTCCCTATTCTTTATTCTCCATTCTCCCCACCCTCCATTCTTTCAACCCTCTCTCTGTTGGTTAGAATCACTTACAAAATATAACTAACATTGTAATAGTGAGTATTTAATGTGTACCTCATAATGCTACGAGCCTGGTGCAGTTCATGTGTGGGGGGCATATACATATATGTGTGTATGCATATTTAAATTTGGATGGTAAATTTTATTTTCCATATTTCTCGATGTGGAAAGGGTGGGGTCATCATATTTCGTTTCACACAGTAGAAACCAACAGAGATAGCTGAGCCTTAAGTAGCAAGCAGGCCACCCCTTCTGTAGGCACATCTTAGGAGGATACCTGGATCCCTTGTACCTTCACTACTCCTTCCATCAAGAGGCTGATCATGAAAATTTTCCTCCAAACCTTACCTTAAGACCTTAAATCAGCTCCCTTTCTTTTGCTCTTTCATGTGTTATTAGTAGTCTCCCATCTTCCTCAACTAAGGCATGACAACACTTGCACACAGGTAGGGTGAAGGGTTGCAGGATAAACTCTCCTAACCTTTTATTGTCATTGTTTGGGGATTGCTTTGCCCATATTTCTCCTCTGATGCCTTGTCTTGGAGGTCCAGCTGTTCATGTCCCTGTACCAGCTGGTAACAGTACTAGCTAAACCTGCTTTTCTGATATACAGCTATACTTGAAGGAAAAACCATCCCCCAACCATTTGCAGTCTGTCCATCTGAAAATCTTCCCTGCTTACTTTACTTTGGGGCAAATGTTGTGTTTAGAGAGCTCGGTCATGTTAACTGCTCACAGCTTAGCTACTTTTTCATTTGACGATGTGAGTGAGATAGAGGCTTTGAAGTTGCACCAGGAGTGTTTACTAGCCCAGATGGTATTGTTTTAGAGGGGAAGGGTTATTTTTGTCAGAGTTTTCACACTGGCCTCCATCAACAAGGAACCTGCCTCCTCAGGAAAGGTAAAAACCAGGGCCAGCAATGCTAGTTCATCTGAGTGGGATTTTATCAGTGTTTGAAGAGTCTAAAAATAAAGAGGCATTTGGTGTATTTAAATAGGCTGAAATGATGGTGTTGGGAATGGTGTCAAAGAGTGTGTTGGGTAGCATGTGATAGTTATATTAAATATATTAAATCATGTTGTGATTCTCCTACAATTTCATTCAAGCAGGTAGGAGAGTGGAATGTGCTAATTTACCCCACGGAGTTCTTTCTTCTCTCCAACCAACTTGATTCCTCCTAACTCTAAATTAGTGCTACTTACAAAAATCTTTGCTGAGTTGATGCAGTTTTTTTTTTTTTTATGTTTCCTCGTCTCCATCACCATTAGATCATTTACTAAAGACTTTAATCTTCTCCATGCTCTCATTTCTCACATTTTAGTGGGCTAACACTGGTCATTTTGCTCAGTTCTAGAAATAGGATGCAATCAGACTCTGAGGAAACAATCATTTTGTCTTTCGATTGGAAACAATAAAAATAGTTGCTGCCCATTACTCTCTACATTTCATTACTATTTTATTTTTATAGCTTCATCGAATCTAGTATGAATTATAATTATATGAGGGCTCTGTCGTTTCTGTCACTGAAAATTATAGGACCCAAAATGTAGTCATCTGGAGGTGAACTAGTTCCGGACACATTTTTCCAGAAATTTAGGGTATTGCTGCTGGAAGAACGATGGTGACTATTAAGCTTATACTTATGGTTGTATTTATTTTAAGAGGTAACAGTCAAGGACAATGTCTAAAACAAAACCCATTTTACTTTTTCTTATGGATGTGTATTTTGGTGGGAAAAAAATACAGGAATTGATTACCTTTCCTTTTCTCCTTAAGTTGAGAACCATAGAGACATGCTTAAAATAATATAAATTAACTCAATGGACTTACCCATTATGAGATGTGTTATCTAACCTTGTGTTTTCTTTGTACTCAGAAGAGGAAATTTTGTCTTTCCTAATCTTTCCACCAATTTCTGGTTGTATTGATTCTTAACCATTCTTTTCTATTGTTCAGAAGAAAGATATTAAGCTACTTATTTGAGTTCTCTCTGTACTTAAACCAATTTTCCTTCTTTTCTCTAAAAATGTCCTTGAACTACCATCCAGAGTGGCAGGCTGCTTTGTGCTCTGTCTCAGCTTCCAGAGGAAAGCACGTGCACCTCTGAAAGGAGCCCTAACAGGGTCCATTGTGTGGAATTACTCCACTTCTCTAGAACAACAGCTTTCAATCTAGAATTTTCTATCAGAGTCATAACAAGCGTCAATCCCTCTGCAAATTTGATTCACATGTTTAATTCAAAGCAATGAATTAACTAATTTGGAGTTATTAAACCGGCAGCTTGCCGACTTTAGGGGGAAAAAAAACAAAACAACATTTTAAAAAGCCGACTATACAATTTTTCAACTTCTTGAGATGGTAAGAAAGACACAAGCATTGATTCCAATACAGCTGCCTCATCATGGACAGTGCCTGTCCCTCTCTGAGGACCACTGCAATTTCCTTTCCCTCCTCTCCCTCCCCTCACCTCTCCTCCCCTTCCCCCCTCCCCCTTTCCCTCCTCTTCTCCTCCTGTCCCCCTCCCCCTTTCCTTTCCCTCCATACCATTTCTTCCTGCAGGTTAATCTTTACACAAAGGATCCCTTCCTTTCTGTGCTGTTTGCTCTAGAATCGCTATTAAGTGGCTCCACCTCTGAGGGGATGTTCATCATTAGCCCTCGAGTTGGGTCCTGTTCCTACAAGAGAGAAGGAAAGGGACAGCAGGGCTTACTCCACTGAAATTTCGTTTGAAAACTGAAAAGCACAGTTTACAACAGACTGTGTTCTGTTTAGTATTGTCCAGACATCTTTTCATCTTTGGCAAGAGATGTAAGAAAGCAGGACCAAAAGGTGCCCTGGACACAGAGACAGGACAAAGGGGAGCCATTAGCTCATTATTGGGCCTCTTTTCCTCTGGAGTCATGGAATTTTTCTAGAAAAAGCGATGTTTAGTGCACATTGTTGAAAAGAGAAAAAAATAGTTTAGCAAACACATCATGGAAGCTTGTCCCTATCCCAGCACCCTACAAGAGAGTACAGTACCTCTGACAGGCCCCCAGAACTGCCAGCAGGTTCACCTCTGAATATGTTCTTGGGAATTTTTTAGGGTTTTCTCAGAATTTCATAAATTCTGTTGTATTTGTAGTGGTGTGAGGTTCAAATTGCTCTTTTCTGTCAGTTCTTTACACCTCTATTTTATGAAAGCACAGCTCCCTTACAGACACTTGTACAAACCCTCAGGGTACAGCTTGACAAATGCAATATATGTTAAGTATGTTTTCCTTTGTTCAAATATTTACATAATGATATCTGGTGAGTCTGTAGGGCTGTGCTGAAATTTCCTAGATGAGAATAAACTCTACGCATTCCTTTTAGCACATTGTCAGCTTGTCTTTTTAAATGTGATTTAAAAATCAGTGTATGTGACTTACATACAGCAAAGTTATCCTGTGCTCGGATCCTACTGGTTTTCTCACTCACTGAACTGGGGGTGTTGTACTTCCCTGGAAAGTTATAATGCATAGTGCATACAATACTCTGGGAAGTTGAATTTTGACAGCAGATTCAATTAAAAAATGTCACACCCAAGCAAATGATGGGGGGAAAGGGGAAAAAAAGGAAGGAAGGAGACTGTGTTGAGCAAAGTTTTCTAGGAGGCCTTCTGTATTTTCTTCATTCCATTCCAGCTTCCTCCATGTCACTATGGTGACCCAGAGCTGTGTTCAAGAAGAACACATTTCATTAGCAATTTCTGTCTCCCATGGATGATAGACTCCTGTGGATGTGCATGTGTTCCATCTTGTCTGGTTGCTGGTTGCTCCTGTGTTTCCATCCTCTACGACCCCGTGAGGTGTATGTAGATTGCACACAATAGACAATGAGGTGTTTGGGAATGGAAGGGAAGCAGAGGAAACCCTGATCCCTGTAGGCATCCCCTGGCTCCCAGCAGCAACAGTCCTAATCAGAGCTGCCCCTGAAGAAGCTCTCAATGTACATACTGCATCTAAGGAAAACGTGATTAAAGTGGAAAACAGTGGGAATTTACTTCATTTCTGCCCAAAGTTGTCAATAGTATCATTTATCAAAGCTACTCTCATTCCTGAACCCCAGCCTAGAAGTCCCCCACCGTTCAAGATTTGTTAAAATTATTATAATGTAAGCAAACTGTGTTATCACCTACTGCATTGATATCCAAATGGTGTGGCTTCAAACCCTTATTCAAAGCATTCTTTGTTTCCCAAAATTCAAAACACCTCTTCCCAATTCTCTTTTCAGTGTATTTTTTTCCTCTCTCTAACCAGATGACCAGTGTGATCATAGATGTAGGGACAACCTCAGTCTATTTTACCTATTCCAAAGGTATTTATGAATTCATGAGATTGACTGAAGGTTTTAATAATCTCAACCAAAGTATAGATGAGAAACCTAATGGCCTTCTCTTTCATGGAAAAAGTATAGTCACACTTTTCACCCATCAGATTGCTATCTGATACAGTATATGTATATTTATAAATATGTAAATTTAAAAGAGAACAGGTTTTATTAGCCTTTTCTTGAGATAATGCAGCATAAAGTTGCCTTGAGGCAGAAAAGATGGTAGTCAAGTCTTTTAGACAATCATCTACTTGTTCCTCCATAGATGAAAAATCGTTTCCAGTGAGAGTCTGATAGCTCACTGTATCTTCCTTATATTCTTCATGTTTCCCATTTTAGCACTTGAAATCTAGGCATAATATCAATGAAATAAAATATCATCTATTTTGGGCCAGACTGTGGTGTTTATTCCTTATAAATACAATTTTACAAACTAACATACTCCTTATTACTCTGTCAACTGAGGAAATTTCAAGCCAAACTGGTGAGAGTGATGATTTTATCTTACAGATTTGCTCAAGGATTAGACTACTTTTTAGAACTGAATGTCTGAAAGAAATGCTACCCAGAACCACTGTTGGCAATGCTTTCAAATAGTAGCAGTAATTAGAAAAAGTATAGCTACTAAGATTACACTTTATAAACAAACATTAAATAAATGTAACTACTGTAAATCGATAACTTCTGAAATGTTATTATATAAATACATATCTCTGTATATCAACTGCTCTCAGTTATGGGCTTCTTTCTTGGTGATTTTTCTTAGCCTTCTAGAAACTTCAGTAAATCAGATTTTATGCCTCAGTGTGACTCAGAGGGAAGAGCTGGCTGTAGGAGTTCCATACTTGAATTTGAATTGTTTCATACTTGAATTTGAATTGTTTCATACTTGAATTTGAAATGTTTGCCAATTCTCAGATCATTGTCATATGTAAAATGGGAAACAAACATTGCCCTTTTCAGCATTATTGTGGGAGTTAAATAAAATTTATAACTCTTATATTACTCTGATATTGATATTAATAAGTTTGTGAACATATTGATTTGGGTGCACCTGTAATGTGACCCATATCAGACTTCCTGCCTGATTTGGGCAAAGTGTGGAGAAACCCAATTTATTTACTGTAAATTCCACTGTTCATCTAAATACATTTAGAATTTCTTTTTTGAAATTGTATTCATTAGCATTCTACCTTTAACTTAAGATATTGACATCTCCCATATTTAGAATTTCTGTGTAAGTGATATGAATACTTTCGTAAGAAGTTAAATAGCAGTTCATGTGGACCTTGATTTATTTATTTCATTATAAACTGATGATTTAAGAAAATCTTTTCCTGTCTGGGCCATCTTGTTAGTTCTCCCTATGTCAATGAGGAATTTCTGCAGTTGGTGCTACTTTCTCCCATATTCCAAAAACATGCATGTGAGTTTCATCATCATGTCTGAGGTTTTGCAGTTGGAGTGTGTATGTGTGAGGGATGCTGACAAGGAAGGGGGTTTGCACCTTGCACTATTGGGATAAGTAGCCACTTTCAGTAATCTGAACTAGAATAAGAGGGTTGGAAAAAGGAATGAATGAGTGAATGAATGAGTGAATGAATGAATGAATGAATGAATGAACAGAAGAGTGAATGAAAGAATTAATACAGATGATTGTTTAACATTGCAAGCTTTTTGGGTCTTTATTTAGAAATTTGATAGTGTGTGTGTGCCCAGAAATGTGCTATAGAAACTTAGCTATTGTTAATCAATTAACTTGGTTTATAGTTGTACTGTGAGTTTTCAGGGTTTTTCATACCCTTCCACCACTAGCCCCCAAAACCATAACCTGTGGTATTGCCCCTTCCCATAATTGTGCATTCCTGGCCCAATGGGTCTGCACATGTGCAAGAAGGTTCACCTGTGCCAAAGAGGGAGGGGCTCAAAACACAGCATCACCCCAGGGAGGAGAGAATGTGAAGAGAGAGCCAGAGAAAGAGCACAGAGGAAGATGAAGATTCCTGTGTCAGGGAAGAGGAACTCACCTACCTCCCAGCAGCCCCCTGCCCATGCCTACCAGCCTCCCTGCTTGCTATTCCCATGTATCTGGTTCCCTGAGTGCATTCAAGCCTGTAAAATCCACTAAAGGCTCCAACATTCTTCTCCAGCTGCTAGAACTGATGATGAACCTACCTGGATTGGGCTGCTCCCAAACTGGTGGCCAATCTAGCTTCATTACAGGTCGTTTAAAGTCAGTTTCTATGAACCTATCAACTTGTCATCCTTGCTTTTACATGATCATTGATTTTAGGGAAACATTTTAGACCCTTTATGTTATATATTTTCACATGCAGAGCTGCACTTACTCTGCATCTTCTTGTGAACATCTCCTACCAAAAGTTGCTGTTTTGGCCAAGACCCATTGATAAACAAAGGACCCAACTTAGGCTGGGGCCATAGGGCTTAGTCATGGCAGATGAGCACAATAAATATTTGAGGCATGTTTGCTGCCAGGTTTGTTGTTCCCTAAACAATAATATTTGTAGCAAAGTTTGGAGTCAGACACTATACATTTGACTGTCAAATGACTTAATTTATTTTAAAAAGCACATTATAATCATAATGTTAATACTAATAACCTCAGGACTTGCTGTGAAGAGTAATCGTGCTCAGTGCATATTCATTACCATTAATAGTGGTATCACTGATAATTTACTAATATTGATCAAAATAGCATTGATAGTGATGATTTAGCATTCACTATGACTGCACCTCTCACTTCCACTTTCAATCTATTTCAAACATACAAATTTCTGTTAAATGATCATAAGGGTGATTAATTATACCATTTAACAAATGTGACTATTAATACTCATTTAATGTTGAAAAGGTGTAGATCATGGCTGAGACATTACCTCACTTTGATTCTTACCACAGCTCTAGGTTATCACTATTCCTGTTGAGGAGAAAAGAAAATGAAGGTTGTACAAGTTAAGTGACATGTTCAGATTTCCCCCAGCTAGTAATTAAGAGTAGCAATCGGCAACCATGACTTTGCAAGGATAACATGAAACCACACTTCATCCCTCACTGCTGAGTGTAGGTGCTTAAGGAGTGAAGAAACTGAGAAGTGAAAAATTCTTTTCTCAGAAGTTTCTATTGTATGTTCAGAACTTAGTCATAAGTTGACATTGTAAAATACCCAACAGATCGTTAAGTTTGCCATATTAAGATGCTGATTTGGTCAAAAGTCGAGTTCATTGTTTAGTCTGTTGTGATGACACTATTTCATCAATGAGGTAACCGTTATGGCTCAGATAAAACCCTGAGCTACCATGCCAGAAATGAATACTATCACTGAAATGTAAACAGCAGACGTGGCAAGAGGTTGAAGAAAGGAACATGTGTTCCTCGGTAGAAAAGGAATGATCCCCACACATTTCTTGCATTGCACAGGAAGAAAGGAATGACATCCTTCAGACACCAGTGCTTGCTTCTTCCCAGTGAAATGCTTTTCAGGTTCATCTACAGCACTGTACAAGTAAGCAAATATAACTCAGCACTGAGGTCATAGGATTCGACTATGATCACTATGTCTGTCATTTGTATTTACGATGGTCTGCTGCCTGGATAAGAAGTTCTGATCTTCTCCCACCAGTCCACAAATAGAATCTGTGTTAGTTAACAATCTCTAGGTTCAGTCATCATTACACAAGTACCTAACAGTTTCACCTATCCCTGCGTCAACTATAACTCTTAAACAGGGAGGGAAACAGAGAAGGAGTTCTAATTGAAAGGTAAGGAGTTTAATTAGTAAAGCTTCAGTTGCAGATAATTTACTCAAAGCAAGGATGATTGCTTAACTTCTTCTAAACCTCAATTTCCTTCTTCAGATAAAGGGGTGATAGGATCTGTCCTGTGTATTTTACAGAGTTGCTAGTATTAAGTGAGATGACATATTTAAGAGTCTAGAGGGTAAATAAGTTGTTAGGGTTCTTCCAAACCCTTCTTCCTCTAGCCCCTAAGACAGCACCTGCAGTGTAACTTACTTGGTATTGCTACATACCCAGCCTAATGGGTGTGCACATGCTTAATGGGCACATCTGGACCTAGCAGTGCGGGGATAAAAAATGCAGCATGGGGGTGAGGGGGACTCCGGAGGGAATGTGAGGAGGAATTCAGAGGAACTTGAGAGAGGGAACTCAAGTAGCTGTTTCTTTGCTGCCTATTTTCCCCTGATCACTCCTAAAAATTCTATGAAGATAACGCCAAGGGCTCTGAGGAAGGAAAAACTTACATAAGTAGATAATATGAAACTGGTAAAGTGAGACCCATATAGCTTTACATTATTATAATTTTTAATAGTGATATCATGACTATCATCACAATTTATGGCAAGAGCCAGCTGACCATGAGTAAATCACTCTTGCAATTTCTTAATCTAAACTAGCTTATGCTTAACATGTTATATTTTACATTGCTCTTCTGAGGAAGCCACTGAAATATTTTCAGAAATAAATGAAGATAGTCCTATACTTTATTAAAATGAACATAAAGAAAAATAAAAGTATCAGATGGGAAATTTAAAAAATAACTGTTTGATACTTTCAATCAAAGCTGATGAAAGTCAATACTTCATGAAACAGATGTAATAGAGCTCAATTCCCAAAATGCTCATGAACTCACCTAATGAGTAGACAAAGTGATGCTTATAAGCAAATCAGCACTCTGATTTTACCTTAGCTAACAAGAAATCTTTGGAATAATGATTGGATTGGTAAAATTATTTCCTTCGAGTGAATTTCATGAATAAATAATTGTATGAATAATGACAAAAAGTGCTATTAAAGACAATTGCTATTGAAATAGCTCTTCTGATTAGGTAAATGGGGGTGAATTAATAAAATTATTTGTTGATTCTCTATTGATTCAACAAATATTTTTAATACTCATTATATTCAAATTGTTAAGCTCAATGGTAGAACTGCAAAGACTAAGAAAACAAAATTCAGTGTTGTTTTTTTTTAAGGAGGAAAATACATAGTGGGTCAGTGATCTGTGGGTCAAAGATCTAAACAGGATCCACAAAAATTAAAACCTGAAAGACTAAGTATATATACTTTTTAAAAATACTCAGTCTCTTTCAGTAATCAGGGAAATGCAAATTAAAATAAAAAAAATTAAATTGGCAAATACTAAAGTTGCAAACATCATGTTTTGCCCCTTTTGAAATTAGAAGTATGATATCCAGTGAAAATAAAAAGAAACTGAACAAAATCTGTACCCTGGTATTATTTAGTAAATTAAAATCATAAGCAAACAAAACCTTTTATTTTCCAGAGTTACATATCTAACCAGAGAACTAATCTAAGCAACAGATAAAATCCTAACAGGGCATAGGAGTGATGAAATGTGCAAAACTGAGGAGAAGAAAAATGTTGATAAAATAAAAACAAGAGTAGGGCATTGCAAAGATGGGTAAGGATGCCAGTTATAGTCTGGATCAGATGACTTTCTTGTCCACTGGGGATTCCAAAAACCAAACCCAGATAAACATGTGAATAAGAGCAATGAACAGAATAAAAGGATGGGAGGCATGGATGGAAGCAGAGAAGGAACAGAGATCAGCTCGGCCAAGGTCTATCAAAAGTGTTTCAAAGGCTCCCTGGTGCCTGAAGAATGAATGAGAAGCAGATGGGTCAGAAAAGTAAGGACAAGAAGGTGTGAGAGAAGTGCTTTAAGGTAGGAGATAACAAAGCAAAATAGTGTAGAGTCAAGATACAGAATGTTTTGTTTGACTGACAAACTGATAAAAGAACTAAAGCATATAGCAAAGGTGGCTGGTGGGGAGAGGAGAGGAAGGATAAAGCCAGGGGAGAGAAGAGCACAAGGCATCATAATGGTGGTTTATAATATATATGAATATATATGTGTATAGATATATAGATATATATATAAAATGAATCAAAGAATGTTGTGTTGGAATATTGCGTGTAGTTGTCTTGAATGTGGGATATTAAAGCAAGTGTCTAATACATTCCTGGAAAAACACAAGGGGCAAGGTTAAAAATTGCATCAGGGGTTTGCTTGCGTGAAGGGTAGAGGTAGGACCTAACTAGGAAAGAAAAGTGAAAAGAGGGGCAAGGAATAAATTGAAAGGCTATGTGAGAGATGGTGTTGACAGGTTATGGCTACTGGTTGATGACAGGAAGTGCAGGAGAGGTAGGAGACCAAGAGATGACTCGGAATTTTAATCTGAACATTTAAATGAAAGTATGTGATTCCCAGAAATTATTAATACTGGAATTGGAGAATTTTAGAAGAAAGTGTAAGTTTCATTCATCAAAATTGCTGTCCTGATTAAGTGCTTCCAAGTCTTTCTGTGACTTACAAATGAAGCTCAAACTCTGTAATGTTGCCTGAGGTTGATGTGATATGAGACCTTTATTTACCTCTGCAACTGCATGTGTAAACCTAGCATGTTGTGCTTTAATAAAACTGAACGTTTCATAACACTTGGTAAGGAATTTAATATTGAGGAAAGTGTTTTTCCCTTAAGTGTAATACACAAGAGACAGAATGTTTATGTGATAACTTGAGGACCAAGCCAACAAAAAGATTGTTTGAACAATAAATAATTTTAAAAGAGATAAGAGAAGTATGGCTCTAGAAGTATTTCCAAATATGGCTTAGAGATTCTGAGTCAAGGGATGTGGAAATGAGTCTGAGAATCTCCATTTTGTTTAGTGAGAAAAAGATGTGTTAATAGAGAAAGCATTAAATGGTACCCTGGAGCATATATCATGTCAACCATAAAAGATCAGTTATAAATCCTTCCTTTTGACCTAGAAACAATTAGCTACTGTATAGTTTCAGAAGGCAAGACAGTGTACTACATTCCATCAACATTCACCTGATGAAACTCTTCATGATCTCCAGGTTCCAATCATATATATACATACACATATATGGATATGTGTATATATATATAGACGTGTATATATATATATATATATATGTGTGTGTGTGTGTGTGTATGTATATATATATATGCAATATATAGGAAAAATATATAGGACAATATATGCATATATATATACATATGTATATGCAGCAGAAAGTATCCTCAGGTTTAATAACTGCTTCTTTACAAACCCGCCACTACCACCAGGACATATATCTCTGACAAGTAAGGACCTGTCTTTATCAGTCCTAAATACCTGAATCAGGCACATATCACAAAGCCTAAAGCAGAAGCTGTTCAATAGGTATGTGAAGACAAAGTGGATGAATGACTGAACAAAAATTCATCTTCTTATCTTTGCCATTATCTTGATTTGTGACTTTGCTTTAATTACTTAGCCTTTCCCTCTTCTGCTAAACAAATGCAAATCTTAGCCTGATTCTACCAGGTTTGACAAGAAGAACAGTACGTAAGATAACAGACTTGCTAGTGACTTGAAAAATGAAATGAATGTAACTAAATTTGATACAATCATATCAGTATGCACTTAATAAGTAACCTTTTGTAGGTTATGGGATTTTGGAAAATATGCGTGGTACTACAAATGTAAAATAGAGATCAAAGAAAAGTTAATACTCATTGGGGAGTGTATTAGCTAATAAAGTATTATATTATCTCTACTATATTCATTATCTGTATTATCATAAAAAAGACTCTGTAATAGTGAAGCTACTGGGAGGAAAGGTCCTATTGTCTATAAAATTCACACAGTGTTTTAGATTTTATGTCTCTCCTGTAATTTTGTTCTCCAGTTGGTTTATTACTAGAACCTACTGATATTTTGGAAACTTGCAAATATAATTTTGGTTTATTTACTTCAAGATTTCCATCTTATGCCCAGTTGAATCAACTGATGACAGATGATACATAGATACACAGATCACAAATAGGCACGTCTAGATGTGGACATATTCAAAACATTACACTGGAGTTATAAATCCTTGAAAATCCTTCACATAAAGTCTCTGCCTCATGCGTGGGAATTGGAGCAAGTGGGCACATATAAAGAAGGCATGAAAATCTGGGGCGGGGGGGGAAGAATGTGGTTCAAAAGAACTAAATGAGAAATATCTTAATGCAATATTTATATTTGCTATTCTTATTCTATTTCCCTGCAGGTAAATGTTTATTTCGCTACTTGGCTACCGATTAGTGAACCAAAATGAATAATTCAACAAACTCCTCTAACAATGGCCTGGTCCTGACCAGTCCTTATAAAACATTCGAGGTGGTGTTTATTGTCCTTGTGGCCGGATCGCTCAGCTTGGTGACTATTATTGGGAACATCCTTGTCATGGTCTCCATCAAAGTCAACCGCCACCTTCAGACCGTCAACAATTACTTCTTGTTCAGCTTGGCCTGTGCTGACCTGATCATTGGTGTTTTCTCCATGAACTTGTACACCCTCTACACTGTGATTGGCTACTGGCCTTTGGGACCTGTGGTGTGTGACCTTTGGCTTGCTCTGGACTATGTGGTCAGCAATGCCTCAGTGATGAATCTGCTCATCATCAGCTTTGACAGGTACTTCTGTGTCACGAAACCGCTCACCTACCCAGTCAGGCGAACCACAAAAATGGCAGGCATGATGATTGCAGCTGCCTGGGTCCTTTCTTTCATCCTCTGGGCTCCAGCCATTCTCTTCTGGCAATTCATCGTGGGAGTGAGAACTGTGGCGGATGGGGAATGCTACATTCAGTTTTTTTCCAATGCTGCGGTCACCTTTGGCACCGCCATTGCAGCCTTCTATTTGCCAGTGATCATCATGACTGTATTATACTGGCACATATCCCGAGCCAGCAAAAGCCGAATAAAGAAGGACAAGAAGGAGCCTGTAGCCAACCAAGATCCAGTCTCTCCAAGTCTGGTGCAAGGAAGGATTGTGAAGCCGAACAACACCATGCCCTGCGGTGATGATGTCCTGGAGCACAACAAGTTCCAGAATGGCAAAGCCCCCAGAGATGCTGGGACTGAAAACTGTGTCCCAGGGGAAGAGAAAGAAAGCTCCAATGACTCCACCTCTGTCAGTGCGGTTGCCTCTAATATGAGAGATGATGAAATAACCCAGGATGAAAACACAATTTCCACTTCCCTGGGTTATTCCAAAGATGAGAACTCAAAACAAACATGTATCAAAATTGTCACCAAAACCCAAAAAGGAGACTCGTGTACCCCAACGAATACCACTGTGGAGCTTGTTGCTTCATCAGGTCAGAATGGAGATGAGAAGCAGAATATGGTAGCTCGCAAGATCGTGAAGATGACCAAGCAACCTGCAAAAAAGAAGCCACCTCCTTCCCGGGAAAAGAAAGTGACCAGGACGATCTTGGCTATTCTGCTGGCTTTCATCATCACCTGGGCTCCATACAATGTCATGGTGCTCATTAATACCTTCTGTGCACACTGCATCCCCAACACAGTGTGGACAATCGGCTATTGGCTTTGTTACATCAACAGCACTATCAACCCTGCCTGCTACGCATTGTGCAATGCCACCTTCAAGAAGACCTTCAAACACCTTCTCATGTGCCATTACAAGAACATAGGCGCTACAAGGTAAAACCTCCATAAAGAAGGAAGGAGGTCAAGGGGAGCTTGGGAAGAAATGGGGTGAAAAAGCTCCTAATTTTAAAATCTGCCATTGCACTTTATAGTCTTATTATGGGATGTGCAATTAAGGAGCCGCACAGGGACGCTCTTATGGTGCCTGTGCTCCAGTCTGAGAAACTCGCACCTTATAAACACCATCAGGTTAGGAGCCATGAGACATAAAAGAGACATGCTGAATTGCCGATGTAAGGAAGGATCTATGTCTTCAACTTTTTGAGGAAGGGCTTCTGAATCTACAACTTGCCAGTCTTGCACAAGAAGAATAACCATGCTTCTTTCCCCCCTCCCCATTATTTGGTTTCCATGAATCCATATGAAAATGAAAGGCCACCTTTATGCACTAACATGGAGAGTTAAACATAAAGAAATTGTCATGAGAAACAAAATCAAAAGAGGATGTAGAAACAATTTCCAGAGTGTTAAGTATATATTATTCTCTTGTGGTTTTAGCTGGAAAATTGCAACATACTAAATGTTAATTTTGTTTACTGTTCCCTTTTCCATCCATCAAAAGAAAGCAAACAAAACAAAGTCCCCCAACTAATCACATCAGCAATTGTCCCAGGATGGCACTGTGACTCAGCTGATGTGTTGCTCTGTTCCATACTGTGTAAAGAGAAAATGTGTGGAACTTTCCCTAAATCCAGCCAGAAACAGTCATGAAAATGGGAATTTCACACTTGTCCACTTTGCCCTTTGTGTTCCTTGGGAATATAAGCACCTAAAAGGATTTGATTCACTTAGGATCCTTTTTGTGAAATATTTTTATAATCTCGTTTTCTCCTAAGCTCGTCTCTTGCTTTAATAGAAGAGCCCGCCTAGTATATAAACTTGCTTGAGAAACAAGCCATTTTTGAAACTGAGGTTTCATCCATTAAGTCATGGTCATTATAGTGTAAGAGAAAGTTTACTGAGGTCAGATGAATTTTGAGATAAGAAAACAGAAGGTTGAAAGGGCGTTTTGTTTCAACCTGAACCTGCCTGACCCATGTATAAAATGCTAACTTGTAAAACACGAACTCCTGGCCTTTGTCAGCAGGGAGAAAATGCTGCTTTATTCATTAAGAATCTTAAATAGGATTACCATACTCCTGTAGCACCAATGACTTGTGGGTCAGTCCTGAAAGATTAAGACCTTCTCTTCAATGCCAGTAAAGCATAATATTTAATTTACGGTCCTCCGAGGTTGTTTGTAACTATCCTATGATCCTGTGGAAGGGGAAAAAAGATTAATGCAGAAACATTTCTGAAACCATGCTTGATATTTCTCAAATTGTCAATTGTCCCTGAACTTTGTAACTCTAAAATTCTATCAAGATGTTTAGCAACCTTTCTGTTGAGAAGGTAGCAGATGTCTAAACAGAAGCCACATGGGCTCAGTTAGCACTGAAAAAAGAATGTAGGTTTCTCTACCTGTGCCAAATCTTACCACTTTTCAAACCCTAGATCATAAAAATGCATACCCGGCATTTTATCCCAATGGTGGCTTCATAAAGAATCATGTCCATGTTGAATGTTTTTATTTGCTACCCCAAATAAATGTGAATTACATGGATTCACTTTTAAAATCAGTTACTTTTATCCCTCTTTTTTTCTTCCTACATTTAGTATATATCTCCATTCAGACTTTCTTAAAATGGCCCATCGCTAGAGGTCGAAGTTGTGAAAGTCTTTTTTCAGATTTCACATTTTGCATTTTAGGTTGATGGGCTTAATGACATCAAGCCTATAATATTGATGTGAGTGGCATGATGATCTTGTCAGTATCAGATCTTACCACTGAGGGGTCATTTGTGTGACTTGCCTCATTAATGGATTGCAACAATTTTGAGAGTTTAAAAAAAAAGCACAAGCTAAACAACAACAGAAAAGAACAGCTAATAACAGGCAAATTGCCAATAATATTGGTATTTAATTTATTCTCTATAAAAATAACTTCTTGCTGAAATACAGTGTTTTTTCCCCTTTCAATTCTTCTGTGTATAAATACAGCATCTGTTCATATAGATACCTTGATTCTACAGTAGCATCAATGCAAACTTTATATTTTAGCTTTATATTTATAACTACAAATTTATATTTCTTCTTTGAATCAGGAAATAAGTTGAGTGAAAGGAATATCAAGTCAACAGGATTGTTTGGTATCCTGTAAACAATATAATTGACTGCTTCAATATTTCACATAGTAGCTTGTTGATGGAAATTCAGATTTTATTAGGAGGAATTCTTTGGATTCGAGGAATTGGGATTCTGGACTTGGATTCTTTTTTGTGTGTCTGCTATAATAATCCAACTCATCATGAGTCAAACTGCCTCTTCCCTCTATTGCCACTGTATCCTTGTCTTTTATTTTTCTTGATCTTTGCATCATCACCACAATCTCATTGAAAGAGAAACCACCGAGAATCAAAGAAAAGAACTGAAGGTGGACATTACATCTAAGCTTTGTCAGCTGGAATAAAAAAAGAAAGAAAGAAAGAACAAAATACTGAAAATGATAAATGAATAAATGACTAGGAAGATATGGAGACTGTATTCAAGCACTTGCATGAACTCTTGCTGGGAGTATCTATTTTGGTGACTCACAACAACTTGGAACAATTTTGCTCCCCAGGGACATTTTCCAATTAATAGAGAAATTTATGCTTGTCACAACCCCAGTTGCAGTTAGGCATATTGGCACGCGGTGGCTGGAGGCCAGGGATAATACTACACAACTGACAGTAGTACTTAGGACAACTGATAACTAAGAATGACTTGGTTCAAAATGTCAATCATGCCACCAAGTTGAGAAACCCTGATCTATTTTAAGGGATTTTAGGGTTTGCTTCATTTAAAGGGGGAAATAATCCTGTATCATTATTATACTATCAATGCAAATTATTCATATGTTTGAAAACAATAATGCTCACCAATCAGACGCATGGTCCTTCATTGAGCCTAGCGTATTTGTAATTCACAGAGTGATAACACAGGCTTTGTCTACCCATCCAAAATGACCAGCCCACTCACTCTAGCACATTGTTTTTAATGTCTTACTGTCCTGTTATGATCACCACGGAGTCCAGTCAATTGAAATGAGGGAGTTGTCCATTAAAATGGTTGTGATGGTTGATACTGTTAGTTCTATTGCAGCTGTAGATTTTTCCTTTAAAAACATGAAGAGTTTCTTCCAGAAACAATGTCTCATCTCTTTTGTGGTCAATGAGAAGGTAAACATCCATCAAGTGTTTCTTTTCTCCTCCTAGCAATAATGTAAATATCGCAGAGTGGTCTTATCAAAAGAGGAGACTAAGAATCTGAAAAACTTAGTTCATTTCTTGGAAAAAAAAAAAATGAGAGCCCGTATACCAGTTCATCATCAATTTAATGTCAGCTCCCTGGTGTTAAGACAAAGTCACCAACATAGTTAAATCACATGGATAAATACCCCAGCTTGATTGTGGAAGCTGGAGTTCCCACATGTTTCTGTTCTTTGTCTACTCACATTTTTGATCCTAAAGATCTGACATAGAGGAAGATGGGAGTTCAGATGATAGCAACACAACTAAGAAATGCAGTGTACCTTTATGTTCTCCTTAGTTCATAAATTGTTGCCTTCTCCCAGTTGAATCATATCCCCTTCAACAACTGCAACAGTGGTGTTGCAATAGATTAGGGAAGCACCTGAAGCTGGATGAATTGTGCAAAATGTATTTTCAGCATGTACATATCATGCCATGCCTCTTAAATATGCTTCTCTTAAAAGGATGCACGCTGCAGCATGAACTGTGTGCATATTTAATGTATCTTTCTGGAATATGCTGTATGCTTAATATACATATCCTATAAATAAAGTACTGAAATGTATCATAGAAATACATATTTCTGTATGCAAATAAATATATTATACACAAACCTTAGCATGTCCTATAATGTATGTTGCTTCAGAATAATAAGGGATTTTTTTATGCCCAGTTTTGGAAGACTTTGTACTTCTGATGAAAGAGACCCTACTCGTTAATATTAGACTATTTTATCACCTTTGAAAGCATGGACTGATTTTAAATATCTTTTGGAGGAATAGGTTAATAAAACCCCATGTAAGGACAATATGTTTTGCTCCTGTGCTCCTGACAAACTCTAACTGGAAGTTTCTTGACTATTACAGTTCCAACAGCTGTGTTGATCTCAAGTCTGATTGCCTGATGAGATTGCAACCAATTCATTGACATACAGCTTGCTCTCATCCAAATTAACTGATTTTTGTCAAATAAAAAATAATCATACTGGGAGGAAAGGATAACCTTCAAAATGTTTTTCATTCTGAAGAACAAGGTAAAAATTGTGTAAGCACTCTATTTCTTATGAACTGCCCTTTCCAGTTTGGGCCCAATACAATAACTTATATCTTAAATGCCAAAATGTTTTAGTGTACTATGATAATGCAAGTTTCTCCAAGATGAGTCAATGGGTGCTTTATTTCTTAGAGTTCTACATTTACTCCATAGCAAATCCTCTTCCTCTCCTGCAACACCACTCAACATTTACATTCCCCAGAACATTTTCTTTGGTCTATTAGCATGAATTCTTAATTAACAAATACTGATATCAGTTGCCTTTTCATTTGGAAAATGATAAATATTGAACATTTGAAAGAGTCCCATTTTCTATTAGATCCAAAAGTCTCCCAGGAAAGAGGCTTTTTTTTCTTTCTTTCTTTTTTTTTTTTTTTTTTTTTTTTTTTTTTTTTTTTTTTTTTTTTTTTTTTTTTTTTTTTTTTTTTTTTTTTTTGGCTAATTCTGGTATTATTTTTCAAATTTGCTAGCACTTCAATGTCTCTCCATTCCAAAATTTTACATTTTCTACCAGCCTTGTGAGAAAATGATTGAGTTTTTATCTACTCTTCATTTGTTCTTCACCAAGTCAGAGAAATGTTCTCATTTGATTTTTAGAATTTGAACCAAATTCTGCATTGATGGATTGTCAAATATTATTCCTGATGAGGTAGTTGCCAATATTAAAACAGGGAATCCACCTTGTCTTTAGGAAGAACTGTAATAGCATGCATCAGCATTTCCCAATCAAAAATGGAAGCCAAATGTGGAATATGGATATTTATCAAATAGATAATATTCTAGAAAAGCTGTCCTTTGCTTTCCTAAATACACACTGACATATGAGTTATGAGCATCCGCAAAGTAAACAAAGGTACATATCTTTATTTTCACCATATGTCCAGTAGCTCATCTGAATCCTAAAACTCCAACTTTAATAAATATGTGAATATCTTTGGAGGTTTTAAAAGTATATTGTTCAATCTATTATAAAATAAAAGATGATTTAAGTGGACCTGTGAGTCTGTGACCAGAAAGGATGACAGTAGGTTGCAGAGATGGCTGGATGAAAAAAGATGTGGTATACATATACACAATGGAATATTACACGTCAATTAAAAATGACAAATTTGATGATTTTTTTGGTAACATGGATGTACCTAGAAGAAATCATATTGGCAGAAACAAGTCAGAAGGAAAAAGACAGAAACCAAATGGTTTCAATAATATATGGACAACCAAACGAAAGTACACAACTGCGAGAGGGGACCAGCCGGAGTGACCAGAGAGGGGAGGTGATGGGTGAAATATATATGAAGTGAAATATATATATATATTATTTAAAAAATTAAACCTCAGTACTAGTTAGACTATTTGCATAAAGCAACCAAAGTTACAATTCATTTTATCCTGAAGAAGTTTCTTCAGCAGTGCCAGCCTTTAGTGCCTTAATGCCCAGGTGTTCCCACTTGTGATATATAACTTTCCTAGGGCCATTTTCTTTCACCAGGTGAGATAACTTAAGCCATTGACAGAACAGCCTGGTAGGCTTGTTAAACCTAGATTATTGAACCCCACCCCCATGATTTGAGTCAGTGACTCTATAAATAAGGTCTGAGAATTGGTTTTCTACTCAAGAAATTGTGGTAAGGATCACACTTGAGACCCACTAACTTTAATAATTACACGGAAATTTTTTTCCAAAACATTCATGATAATTGGCAAACTATCTATTACTGATGACAAAATAGCTGTAACATTTAAATGAAACATTTATTTTTAACAAGATATATTTAAACAAACATTAAATATTTATTTAAACAAAATACTTTTCACATTTAAAATTAAAATAAAATAATTTAACATTAAACACACTTCATTGAAAAGGATAAATCTTCTTGGACATAGATTTGTTGCTCATGTATACCTAGGCTTCTCCTCTTTCTACTGAGAAAATTTTAGTACAGTGTTCTGAACAAGGAATTAACAATTTTGAACAATTTACTTGACAAGAAATACAGCAAATGCTTCAATTCTGTCAGTGGCATCTCCAGTTGAAATGTTTTAATCAGACATTTAGTGGGAACACCTGCTTTCTACATTTACAGCGCTCTTGCATGCAGATGCACTCCCTTCATATGGATATTTTGATCAAACAATTCCCTTTTGTCACTGTTTAGAATTGATGTCCAGTAAAAAAATATATTTGTATTTTAATAGTAATTTGTGGACCTTTAATGGTAACTCATATACACTCATGCAGATTTGTGCACAGCCTCACAAATTCAGACACAAACATACACAGGAACACTTGCATTCTTCTGCACATCAAATACACAACTAGCACATGTGCGCACACATGTGCAGAGCTTACTTTGTATATCTTGACAGCACCCAGAGACATAACCTTTCTGTTACTTTCAGAAGCATTTGGAATTTTGCTAGAGAAAAGTTTAGCTGTCATGTGAACCAAGTGTATTGGAGGATATTGTACTATAGTCAATAAGCTGAGGTGTTTTTTTTTTACAGTTGTTAGAATCACATACCAATCTGAGCATTGTGGCCACCACTGATACATCCCGCCACCTCAAGATCATCTCTTCAGTTCACATCAGGGACTATGTGCACTGTAGTAAGAAGACTTCCTTATATTGTAGAAATCCATCACAAAACCAAAAAGACACACCTATAAAAGCACATCTTCACTGAAAACCTTCACACACTATACTGTGATACAGTGTGGTGTTTCTAATATCTGTATGACTAAAGGGCTGGGTAGAAGCAAACATTCCTTCTGAAATTCCCCGCAAACATTCTTTTTAGATTTATAAATATATATATCTCTATCTGTTTAAATAGAAAAGGTGAACACTCTGAATATGCAGGAAATACTCAAATATAAGCAAAATGTCTGGTATCCTGGAGTACAAACAAGTATGGAGTACATGTCCTATCCTGCGGAGAAAGGAAAATTATTGGTCAGGTTACTTTTTGCTTTTTTGTGTGTGTGAGTCTCATTATTATGTTTATTAATAAAGAAGAAAGGGACATCATTGACTAAGTGTCTAAATAAAACATTTTCTTTATTCCCAACCTTGTTAGGGAACTTGATCTACATAGAAAATATAATTTGAACAAAGCATAGTAAAAAAAAAAAAATTACCATAAAGAATAAAATTCAAAATGAAATAATAAAAATACAATGTCACAAAAAAGAAGATAGCGTAACCTTCAGCTCTCCCAGAGGATTAACAAATATTTAGCAGAACTTTTCCCCCAAGATTTTAGTATTTTTGTATTTTCACTTCTTGTGTCTTAGTATTCTAACTAAGACTTTCCCTAATGTTTTTAAAGTGCTTTTTTAAAATGTAAAGGAAAGTAAACACTAAAAATTGTTGTTTTTCTAAACTTTTTAAATTTTTCTATCTGGAGAGGCAGGTTTATTAGGCAAGGGAGAAAGCAAAATTGAGGCACCAACATAGTCCCAGGCTCACAGGCCGGCAAGAAGAGCTACCTCTGAAAGGGATGAGCTTGTTAAAAGAGATGCTTGTCAGTCACAGATGGGCAATCTTGGGAGGGGAGGTGCCCAGCTTATTATTTTTGTTGCAGTTGCTGCCAGAGGCTGGGAGCTGAGATCCAGCAGGTCTCAGGCAAGGAATGAAGAACACTTCATACCAATTCTTATCTGTCTTCAGAACACTGAAGATGGAATGGCATGATTGACCTCCAGTGGGCAGCAATATTTCCATCCCTCCAATGTTTACCTTAAGAAACATTCCTTGGGAGATAGCAAGAAATTTACGGGTGAATCCCCTTGCGGCGGTTATCTCATGGGAAATAATATTTTGCCTAGTTTTATAATACTCTGGCCATTTGTCTTCCTTAGTTAATTGGTCATAAAACATTCTCTTGGCCACTTTTTCCCCCTTGTCTGGAGACTTTAAAAGACCTAGTAAGTTATTTTGGAGTTGTTACCAGTCATGCTTCCAGTAACCCACGGCCTATGACTGTGTCAATCTCTCTTGTTGTCTTTTCTCGTACCCAGCTTTTTACATTCAGCACTGCTACTCCAGAAAGCAGAAAAAAGAAAAACATTTTATCTGCTGCTGATAACACCTTTAAAAATGCTTTAAAAAACAAAATGTTGAGAGTTAACACAAAAAAATAATGTACAAAACATAGCTTCAAATGAAAAAATATAGCTTTGTGTGACATGATGGTTTCCATAGGGAAAAAATTCTGGAAATCATGGCATTGACTTCTTTTTTGTCCAAGGGGGCCACCTCACAACTGTCCACAGTGTTTAATGAACACGGGTCATCCTGCCTCACTTCAACCCTGGCAGGGACATGTGTGGGCACAATCTTCAGATGACAACTTGTCATGATTAAGTACTAGCCCTAAATTTAGGCGCTAAAGTCCGCCAAGCTCTCTCTTATAATATATGAAAAGTCACTTCATCACAAGTTAGCAAGGATTGAGAAAAAATAAAATTACTGAAAGTTTCAGATATGAGAAAATGAGAGCAAAAGTTTATCTGTAGATTTCATATGTCTGATACAAAGCAAATTTTAACACATAATAATATTCTGTGACCACATTCAGGTTAAGTATTGGTGGAACAGATCATTTAGGGTTATCAATACATTAACTATGATTCCTGTTATGACAAAAGAACAGTGAATCTTTCTTGTTTTCATTATTTTGCTTTTCATTTATAAGGAATAGAACATACTTGTGAGAGACACACATAATATAAAGTCCTAGTCTTTCCACAAAATGACATTAAAAGACAATTATTTTAAAGGTGTGAATTCTATATCACATAATGATGTTATTTTACATATATTTTACATATAATGTAAAATTACATTTTACATATTGATATTATTTTACACTTCTCAATGAATATATTAACAAAACTGAATGTGAGACTTTTAAAGAAAACTTTTTATAATCTACAAGCTGTGTACATCTAAGATAGAAACTTTAAAAAATAATCCAATTTATATTTGGAGATATACATACATTTAATACAATATATAGTATTGCCTTAAATTGGCTGTATGTATACAGGTATGCACAGTTATCTATGTATTGCACATTTTATCTATATAAAGAACACATTTAAACATTATGGAATGTGATTCACAAATACAAGAGAGGATATATGAACCAGTGGAAAATACTCAGCATACCAACAGAGTGTCGACTTCATCTTTGATGATGCTAGTGTGCAAACACATTCCAACTTCCAAACTCAGCACTGAGGAAACAATGATGCCAAACCCTAGACATAGTTGGAAGATGATGATAGTTACATTCCGCATCCTTCGATGTGTTTTTGCTAAATATACTCTGAAAGGAAGCAGCCCATCCATCTGAAAATTCAACAATAAAATACTTATTTTTTTCCATAAGATTTATCAAGTTTAGATCACACTTATAAACATTCTGGAAGTCAGACTCACGTTCTCCAAGCAGTCTTTACGAAGGAACACCAGCTGGTACCCGTCAGTATCCTCACTTGATAAATATAAATAGTTATGTTTATTCATTAATAAATAAATAAATAAAAATAAGTATTCAATAAAATACAAATGCAACACTAATCTTGGTGCAAATGTAAATACAGAACTTTGGTTTTACCACTGAAAATATTCATCTTACTGCCTCAGTCTATCAGAAGAAAACTGCTCAGAGTACTCTATTCTAGTCTCAAATATCGTGAGTTTTGGACAAAGGAATTCCAAATTGACTCAGGTTTTTAGCAGCAACAGGTGGCCCCTAGGGTAGAGAAACTTTCGTTTGCTTGTGTATTTCACAAATAATTGATCATAGAAAATCGATCTGGAATTCCTTTCCTCTACGTCAACAAGAACCAACAAGTCAAAACCTACACTAACGAGCACCAGATGTTTTGGGGGACAGGTAGGCACAGAAGCCCCATGCTGACTGAGATCAGAGCTGACAGAAGTAGAGTCAACATAGCACAAGGAAGGCATGCTTTCAGACACACCCACACACAAGTTTAAGGTAAATTTAGACTCTTTAGTCTCAGGATTTGTCCAAATGTCATTTGTCCCCTATGATTTCCATCTAAAATCAACCATTTTCGATAGCCCCCTAATTGGTCATAAAAGTTAGTTCATTCCTCCTAGCAATGAGCAGTCAAATTACTCAGGGCTTCAGACTCAGCTCTTTCTCAGATGATTATTCTCCCCTGACATTATCTCATCCATGACTTCAGCTTTTATGATCATCTTAAATGTGGTAAGACATAAATATGATCTCCATACCAGTCTTCTGCATGGATCATCAAACCCATACACGCTATGCTCTAACTACTTCGGCATCCCTCTTGGACCTCTTAAGTAGCCTTCAAACGTACCATGTCCAAATTTGCATTCATGATTTCACCCACAAAACTGATTCTTTCTACTGTTTCTTAACCCACCATTTGCTCAGATGTCTAAAATGGGAATCAAGTCCACATCTTTGACTTCCTCTCTTAATCACACTTAAGTCCTCCTAATTTTATCTCATAAATATCAGATCAGTCAAACTGATCAACTTCTGGCAATATCACTACCATGTTCAGGTAATCTAACTAATCTTGCCATACCACTAATAAAGTAGGTGTTGCACACTACTAATAAAGTAGGCTTTATTAGTCCTGAATGGGACTAGGTGAGGTAGGACATTTGGTCCAATAATTGAAATTTTTCAATTGATTTAAAAACAACATACCCATTCAAGTGACCACTAATTTGCTTTTCAGAATAATTCTAGAATCACCAAGATATATTACATATTTCCTTAACTAACCTTCACTTACTAATATTAAATTCTTTTCTTTTTTTTTTCATTTTCTGTGATACAAAGAGGGTGAGAAAAGTATGGTCCTCTTTAGAAAAACACTAGGACAAATTCTGATGAAGCTGTTTGAGGTTTTCAAATTAAATTATTAGATATGAAAGCTAAGACTTGAGTTTTCTATTTTGCTGATTCATTCCCAAGATTTCTAATATATTTTTACACTAACTGCCTGAAGCATCAGAAACATTTTTTCAATTCAAAGTAAAGTCAGAACTGTAAGAAAGAATTAGACTGAAGAGACAGATTAAAGCTAAGGAATTTAGCAGACTAGCTGGAGATATCCCATTAATAAGAGACATGGAGCTGGTGCAGGAGTTGAAGTGAGTAATTGGAGGCACGGTGCCGGGTGGAAGGCTATCCTAGTAAAGGCAGCAAAATAAGAAGAAGACTTGAGCATCAGTCATTAGGCAGAGACCTAACATCTGGACACCTAAACACATGTAGCAGAGCACACAAGATATTTTCCCCCTCTTCCAGCACTTTCTCTACACTGCTCTGTACATTATGAGAATCTGACCTATATGCATTGCATTGGTATGCTCTTATGCCTTCTTTTGTCTAGTTCAGGACTTTGCAAAGTCCTCTTAATAACCTGAACTCCCTTCCTTTTGGTACCTCACAACTATTAAACATCTATAAAAGAATTAACACCAATTATGTACAATATCCACCAGGAAAAAATGAATGGGTATACTTACTAACCCATTATACGAAGTTTTACTTCCAAAACTAGACCAGGACAGCACACACAAAAAGGACTGAAGACCAATCAATATCCATCATCGATATAGATGCAGAAATTCGGTGCTAAATGGGTAAATAATTATCACCAATATAGACAAAGAATGATTCATCATGATTAATTGCTTTATTCTAGGAATTAAAGTTTAATTCCATGTTTGAAAGTCAAGTAATGTAATACATAATATTAGCAAGCTGGAAAAAAAAATCATATGACCAAGTGATGAAGAGAAGATGTCAGACAAAATTCAACTCCATTCTTGATTGAAAACAAAACACAACTCTCAGAAACATGGAGAGTGGAACATCTCAATAAGTAATATTTTCCCCTACTGGTAGCATGATATTTACAACAGAAGTTTCAACCTGATCACCACAAGGCTGAGAACAATACAAGGATGTTGCCTCATACAACTTATATTCACATAATCTTGGACATACTCGCCAGTGTATTAGTCCAAGAAAACAAAGTAAAAGTAGTCAATTTCTAAACAAGCAATAAACCATCCTTATTCTCAGGTGACATGCAGTGAATGCCAAGGAATTCCATATAGTGAATTCCAAGGAATTATGACAAACTCACCAAAGGCACCACATATAAGGTAAACATACAAAAGTCAATTGTGTTTCTGCAAAATTGAGGACTTTCAAATTTGATCAAAATACAATACCTTTTACAGTAGTGAAAGAGGGAGACAGGTGACTGAGTCTTTATAAGGGCAACATGGGAGTTCTTGTGGCAATAGCCTTTCCATCCTGATTATCAGTGTTGATACTATGGCTGGCGACTTTACCCGTTGTATAAGTTGTCACTGGGGAGACTGAGTGAAGGTTACACAGGTTCTTTCTGAGTCATCTCTTACAACTGAATATCAATCTAAACGTATTTTAAAATAAAATTTATTTAATGTTTTATATTAAATATCTACACGTGTATCTCATAGAATGAGGGAAATCAGTAGTAAGCATCTAATTGTCTCAGCCCCCATCTCTTCTCTTGACTATCCTGTAACCAAATATTCACTTCACAGTCCTATTCTTAAAACCACCTTCCCTAAGTAAGACAACTATCCCTTTAATGCAACCCACTCGGTGAGAAAGCTCTTTGTGTGATTGATGAACGCTAAACTAAAAAGTCACTGTACTCATTGTACTCATGCCACTTAGACCCCCTCTGCGGGAGGGTTAGAGGGTGCATATTTGCAAGATGGGATTCCCATTCCAGATGGGAGAGACTGGGGCCTCAGACACTGTGAGATTCAGTATCACAGACCCATAGCAAGGCTGAAGTCCTCTTGGGCAGTATAAACGCTTTCAATTCTGGGAGAGAGGAAGTTCCTAGATTCTGTTCTAAGGCAAAAATCCCCTGGGACATTGTTTCACAAGGCTATGGATGCCATCTTCAGGCACGCACACCCTTGTCTATTATTTACTTGGTCTCATGCAAAATGTAGATGAATCTTCACAGCTTGCCCTCCTGGGAGCTTGTCTCCTTCCAATACAGGAAGCTTAAGCTTTTTGTTGTTGTTTCTGTTTTGTGTATTTGCTAGAATGGTTGGCCTGCTCCCAGTCTCTTTGGAATACAATTCCTTCAATCACTTAAAAGGTTTCTACACCATAGGAGAGTCATTTCCGCCTAACAGTAAGCAAGCCTGCACTTATGAGACATCATAAGCAAATCTATTCTCTCTCTTCTCTATGTTCTATTCACAGTAACATTTCTTTTTCCACTTAAACCACCACTAATTTTGAGTTGCCTGGAATATAGGTGAAATTATTGCATCTTTTCTTTTTCCTGAATCACTTTATGCAGCTGAGGCATTTTACTGGGGTATCACCAAACTTTGTAAAGATGTATTTTTATTTGAAGCTTTATGCTGTAAGATCCTGAACTTCTATTATTTTTATTCCTTTAATTTTTGCTTGCACAGCAACCAATTATGTGGGGACTCGATTCTCTTAGAATACCTCATCACCAATTGCTAACAAATTCCACCTCCAGATTTCCTGTAGAAATCTGAATGTTTTGGTAATTTTTTTAATTTCCTTTTTGAGAATAATTTTAAGAAATATTCATTTCAACCAAGATCACAAATAATTTTGAATAAATTCTGAATTAAAATGGCAACAACAAACAAATCAAAATGTGCCATAATTAAACTCACAATGGAAATCTATAAATAATTTACTTTTAAAATTTTTACTATAAAGCTGCTTCAATACAATTGAGGGTTGAATATACTACTGTAGAAAACACAATGTAATTCAGAGAAAACTACTAGTACTCATGGGAGAGATAGGAGCTAAAATATTAAAACAAACAAACAAAAAAAAGTTAGTTAAGGCAAGAAATCCAAATCACTATTTGAGACTGTGACCATACCATATTTGTTACTGCAGTGATAGTAAAGATTCAATTTCTTCACATTTATTCAGCTTCTCATTGTATTAAGCCATTTTGACAGGCACTGTGATAGAAAACAGCATACTCCATAGTCTCACAAAGCTTTCATTTCTCTGGTAAAAACTACATAAATATTTGATGACTACATGTTATCTATGAAAGAATGAATAAGAGAATGATAATAAAAGAACATTCTATAAGAAGAACCTTCACACAAATAGTGATTGCTGAAGCAGTCATCCTAAATCAAAAAACTTAAAGAGTCTCTCTGATATATATATATATATATATATATATATATATATATATATATATATATATATATATTTTATATATATAATGATTTTATGAGTAAATTTCCAACTTGATTTGACTTGGGTATAAAAACAAATATCTATTGAATATTAAACCTTGTAATAAAAATCTATCAATAGTACATTGCAGAGCAACTCAAACTTAGAACAGGATTTGGCACATAGTAATTCAAGTAATATGTGTTGGATAACTATAAAATGGATGCAACGCACTAAATCAAAATACGCTGTTTATTTTTTAATATCTGTCATCAAGTTCTAGAATATAGACAATCATAGAATCCAAAGTAAACTTTGAGCTGTAACTACTCCCAATTTCTGTTAACCAAATGAATAAATTCTACAGTAAAATATGGGGAAGTAAAGTTGCTTTGCTATTAAAATAATTACAAAGTTTGATTTTTCATGTGATAAGAACAAAGTGTTGATTATGGGATTTTTGTCTACTAATTCCAATTCTCTCTTCTCATTTCCTCTCTCTGTTTCCATTCTCCTCTCTTTCCCTCCTTCCTCCTCTCTCTCTTAACACACATGCACATACACACACACAGAGGAAGTCAGGAAATTAGCTGAAAATGGCTGGAACTCAAGTGCAAATTCTTTCTCACATGAACAAATACTTTTCCATCACTCTGAATTAGTATGCATAGTAGTTAACATGCTATGAAAGTCACTTACCAATGACAATGCAATCTTTGAATACTAATCTAAAGGGATACCAGTCATAAAGACTGCTGCTCTGATTGGATGAGGCTAATAAGGGAGCCTGGGAAAATCAGTGGCTGATTCTCACTTTCATATATCTCCTCCACCTTACTTTCACTTACCTTTCCTTCTTTTTTTATATCCTTATATTCCATTCTTTATATTCATATATTCCATTCAAATTAGAAAAATTGGCATCAATGTATGAAAATAATTCTATCTATATGAATATCACTCTAAACGGTGATATTCTTGTTACCCTCCACATCTGCTCTGTGTTTGTGATATATGAATAATTTCTCTATTAGAAGAATTTGTAAATATGATTAGTAAATCATATTTACTAATAAACTTGCTAGTAAATCATATTTGAGTCTTTTTTTTAATTAACCAACAGTTCTTTTAGGGGTTTAAGATAATATTTCTTTACATTTATTTGTTTTTAAACCCAGTCTGTCCATTCCTTGGGAGATTAGGTACAGTGGGTATCATACTTAACTGTATAATAAAATCACCTAGGATGATCTTAAACTAATACCAATGCCTTGATTTCACTTCAGAACAATGGAATCTGAGTGTTTGAAATGTGATCTGGGCCTCTGGTTTTTTTAAGAGCCTTAGGTGCTTAATGTACGGTGAGAGTTGAGAACTATTAGCTTTGGTTACTGATTCAGCGCTTGTAGACCTAATTAAATTTGTGAACTTTTCTAAGGCCATAAAAATCAGTCTTGTCCTTGGAATATGTATTTTCCAACAGAGGGAGGAGAGGAATAAACGTTACTGCATAGACACAAGGTTGCTATGGTGATGGATCACAGGTGCTTGGTGGTGGGAGAAGTAGGAAGACCACCTGAAGGGAGAAGTCAAATATCGTACAAAATTGAACAATGATGGAAGAGAATACATTTTTAAAAAGTTACTAGGTGGAGCAAATATTTTCCTACTTTATTTGGAAAGTGCTTGTTCTAACAGAAGGACCATAATCACAATATGTATAAAACTACAATTTTTAGGTTTCTTTATTTTGAATAATTTTAGATTACTAAAAAGTAACAAAGATAATATAGAGAATTTCCTTATACTCTTCATCCAGTATCCCCTAATGTTAACATTGCCCATTACCTTAACACATTCATCAAAACTCAATCAAAACATTGTTCCAGTTCTACTAACTAAACTACAGACTTAACCTGGGCTTACCAACTTTTCATTAGTAACACTTTTCTGTTCACAAAATGAATAGAAGTCAAGATACTACATTTCACTTAAGTTCATATTCTTGTTAGTCTTCTCTGTGAGAATTTGTCTTGTTTTGCATGATTTTGACACTTGAAGTGTGCACACCAAGTGTTTGTGAGAATATTCTCAATTTTGATTGATGTCCCACATAATTAGACCAGTTTGCAGTTCTGAGGAAAGAAATCTATAAAGGCCAAGTATCAGCTTACCGCATCAGATCAGAGAGAATATATTGTCAACATGACCAATCACTGATTATGTTAAGTTGATCCCTAGGTTAAGGTAGTGTTTTGCCAAGTTTTTCCACCACAAAGTTACTATTTTTATTTCTCCTTTCCAAACTCTCTTCTTTGGAAGTGAATCACCAAATTCAGTCCATATTCAAGGAAGTGACATTAACTACTATTTAGAGTTTTTCTATGGGGATGATTTGTTTCATCTCCACCATTTCTTTTTTCAGTTATTTATTTGTCGTGCATGTTTATCTTATTCTGTGGAATGTAATCCAACACATTTTTTTTTTACCCTCCAGCTCTTACTCTGGGCTTGCTTAGAATAGAGAAAGGCAGGCTGTGCATATTATTATCCTAAGTATTTGTCTCCAAACAGCAGGACTGGATTTACACCCTAGTGTCACAATATGCCAGCTCTGTGACTTATTATTTATTTCATGCTGCAACTGTTTGAGCTTGGACCACTGGAAACTTTGTTGATATGATAAGTCTCTTTTTATTTTGTTTGAGTATTTTCTTAAATGCTGACATTACAAGAATTTCTAGATTCATCGTGTATTTTCTATGTGCCAATCTTAAATCATCCATTTCTTCAAGTAGCTCTGGTTTCTTTTATTAAAGTATGATCTTTAAAAGCCAAAATCTGAGTGCTGGGTGTGTTCATTATGACTGGGATGTCACCATGGTTAAGTGTTTACTCAGCATTCATATCTAAAACCTGTCTCTGAGGAAGTCTTAGAATCTATACATTAAGATAAAAATAACATACCCTAAAATTATGAGGCATAAATCATATTTCTAAACTGGTGCTAAATCTTTGAATATTTTATGACTTTATTTTTATATATATTTTTTTCATTATTGGTTTAGTAAAATATGACCTCTTTGAATTTGCCAGATATATAACTTGTGCAGTCTATTCTCCTTGCTTGGAAACTATACTTAGTCTCCTTGCTTGGAAACTATACTTAGAAAAATATACCCCCAGAAAAATATATGTAAAAAACCTTTTTTGGTACTTTTAGTGGTTCACAAAATTGACTGACTTACCCACCTTTTACATCAGCTCTCTGGAGCACCATGTTTCCATGAATGGATTTTTTTAATTGTTTAGCCTTTTTTAATTTGTTTGTTTGTTTGAAAGGCCTGAATTGTTCAATAAACAGCACCTGTTTCTCATTAAGGTTTTCATCAGAGGCTTGACGGATTTAGATAAGGATTAATTTTAACCAAAGAAGCCTTTGGAAACTATACTCTGATTCTTATTAGGACTCATGATTAAATCCTCATCATTAAATCCCAATATATTACTAATAGAAGGTACTTTAGAGAAAAAGGAGTGTTTTTATGAGGCAAACAAGTTCAGTATAAGTGTGGTAATGGGAACCTCATTACAAACTTTGAGCAATTCACAGGTGAGAACCACATGGAGGGCTGATTAGCTCTTGCTCACTGCCTATCACTGCAATCACGGTCTCTCCAGCAAAATCCAAGGAAAAGCCATCCTGCTACTATGTGATGTGAAGTGCTCTGATAAAAGCATTTACACCAACCTTGGTAATATAAGATGGAGGTGCATAAGTCTGCCAGCAAAATTCAAAGAAAGCTAAAAGCAGCAAAACTCAGTCTAAACAAGTGAATGGACATGCGAAAAGTGCAAACAAAATCAATGAAATAATTTAAGTGCTCAGTCATTCCCCACGGAAGAGAATGCCAATCTTGGACATATAAAACTCTGAAAGCAAGCAATATCTTTAAGATATTGGCCTTTTAATTCAACCCAGTTGAAAATCAGTCTCAAAGTGTTCTGGAAAGTCTACCTCTCCGAAGGGCAAACACAAGCACTTTCTAATTATTTACTGGAATTGCTCATAGGATTTTATCTACAGTTTTAACATCTTTAGTGTGGAAGACAAGTGGATACCCTCACACATACACACACACTAAAGTGATTCATCTTCTCATGCTGAGAAGACAATTAGTGTCATGAAGAATCTTTTAGTCCAGAATCAGAATGCCCTCATTAAAAACAAGAAGAAAAAAACTCTAATCTCATTATGCTATTACCAGAAACAACAGCCCATTTCTCATCCTTCTATTTTTTTTCCTATGCACTTACTTCCTGTTCAAAAGATGGCTTTTGTTTTAATAAAATCCTGATAATGAAGAATACAAAATAATCAAAATAAAGCACCAGGGTCTGATGACTTTTCACAGGTATTTTTCCAGAAGCTTCCTTAACTAAAGCTGAATTCTATAATGGCCTTGGAATAGAATCTGATGCCACAGATTAGCTGACAGGAACCTTCTCAAGAACATGTCCACTTACAAGATGATTTCCTTTGGTTTTAAACCTTTATAGTTGTATAGTTCCCATCATGTCCTCTTGCAGTAATGAAGCCCCTTATGATACTGGATTAATTGCAATTAATTGTAGGTAATTGGTGTTGTGGTTACTTTTTTTCTTTTTTTAAGGGAAAAACAGCAAATTTAATGAATTTTAGTTTTGCATGACATGACATTCTATAAGGAAATAATCAAAAATAATTACAAAAACCTAAATCTATATCCTAGGTTGAACAAGAAGTTGCAATTGTGCAAATATAGCTAACAAAATTGAGGAAACTAAAGGAAGAAAAGTTATTTTAACAAAGTCTGTTTGTATAGGATTCTCTGATAATAAGAATGCTCCTTTCCCTCTGGTCATAGGGAGAGTTTTTCCAAATTGTAAAGAATATGCGTATACATATATATATAATAGACAGTCTGGTTCCATATTCAAGAATGCTCCAAAACTCATGGAATATCCAGTACTTCATAACCATAAGTATGAAAGAAAAATGGAGCTCATAAGTTATTACGGGACAAAACAGAACAAGATGAATGACTAAACACTGTAGCAGACACTAGCAAGAGATTTCTTGCAGATGTAGACTAGAATCCATTAGTCCTCAGTACAGCTATCATCTTGTTTTTTCTAAGTGAATGAGAATTGTAATCCATAATGACACCATAAATGCACAGGATAATTCAACTGCGGATTCTAGAAATATGGCATTTCAGGAGATACCTTTGAAACATGCTGCAGGTGGGGTAGGAGTTGTTGGGGGAGGAGCAAGCACAAATTAGGCAGAGAGAATAATGAGCTGCAGTGATGAGCTGCACTGCTATGGTGGTGGCAACCCTGTTAGCAGTGCCTGAAGGGGGATTTTAGACTTTCAAAATGCAAACAATAAAGGGAAAAAAAATAATAAGGTAGATTTTCAAATATTGGAAACATTTAAACAGAAGGAAACTTCTGAAGTTCAGTGTTTTCCCTCCCACTCCTGAGATTATTTCCCAACGGTACAGACATCTAGTTTCTCTAGAAGATTTTGCTGAACCATAATCTGGGGTGAAACAGATGCTTTGAGGGACCAAGGAAGCCTGGAGGATTTGACTGTAAAAGTCAAAGACAACTTTGATGAGTTTTCTATATATGAATGAGGTAAGATGACTATTGAAAAGAACGGTGCTGCTGCTTAAACCTAATTGTGCCCCTTAATGGAGGTTATGGTTTGAAGTATATTCAGCTCTAAACACTGTCTTCCTCTACAAAGCCGAGAAAGGGCAAGATCTGCTCATAGATTTCTTCCAACTAACCTTTTCAGTGTCATGATTTCACTAGAACACTTAATCATTTTTCACTTCTATCATTTCCTGTTGTGTTTATTCAGACACCATTTTTAATAAAATACACTAGGATTTGCAAAGCAGCCAAATATTTTACAGATAAATTGACAGTAACCATTGCCTGAAGAAAAATTTATTTGTTCATCTATTTTGTCAAGAAATTATTTTCTTCGGAGTAGTCACTCTCAGATATTACTAAATATTCCAGTTCTTTTCATGATAGGACTGAGAGTGCATGGAGCTGAGTGTCTCAGTACAAAACACTTGGACTCAAGCCTTCAATAATTGTTTCTAACATGATTTGACTAGAATAGCACAAATGTTGGAAATTTCTCTCTGGCAAAAGTGTCCTGTAATTAGTAACTGTGCTTTCTTTTGTATTTCCATAGATTTTCAGCTTACTAGAACAGTGCATGAATTAAGGACTGCAGCTCCTAATATATGCTCTCCTCAATATCAGTTCCTAAAACATATTGAAGTGTTTCAATGTGGAAAAGATGAGTATGACAAAGCCTCTAGACAGGAGTTTAAAAGTTATCCAAGTTTGTTTACTGATGGTGCTTTAGAGGGTGTTAGTATGCATAGTGGACCCTATGAGAAAAACAATGTAAACTGCTTAGGGAGCAGTTTCTTTCAGGAATTTTCTCCTGGGATAACTATTCTGAAAAACACTTTTAGTGAAGCAACCACCTTGATATCTCCTCCATTTTAAAAGTCTAGCTATGTTAAGCACCCATGTATAGTCTACAAACAACGTTGACTGGACTCATGTAGAAAATTTATTGGTTGATTTGCTGGAAAAATGTAATTTTTTAAGACTCATAACTTACACGTTGCCTAAAAAAATTTAAATTGCTTTGTTTTGGCCACTGGAAAAGTAATCTCTTTTGTAGGTAATACCTATTATCCTGCAAATACTTAAACTGATAGTTTTCAAAAGAGAATATATTTTTATTTCCCTAACATGTATAGTTATGGCTCTGCCCAAATGCTGTAGCAGAGAAAAAAAAGTCACTAATAACCCACTTTAGTCTTGACAGCCCATTTTCTTCAACATTGAAAGTTCTCTGTTATCTGAGTACCCTGAAGAAAGACTCCTAAGTTGTATTTATCATCTAAATATCTCAGACCACTGAATTACTACAACAAAATACAGTAGATTGGGAGGTTTATAAATAACAAAAATTACTTTTTCACACTTCTAGAAACTGAAAATTCAGTATTTGGGCACAGTACAATCTGGTTCTGATGAAGGTCAAAGATTATTCTGAGTTACAAGATGCAGACTTCTCTGTGTGTCTATAGGGCAGATGGTCAGGAAGCATTCTTAGATCTTTTCAGGAGGATATTAATCCAATTTATGAGAGCACCAGCCTTGTGATCTAATCAACTCCCCACAGTCCCATATCCTAACACCATCACTTTAGGCATTACCAAAATGTGACTCAGAGATGGGAGGGGGTGGGGAGATATACAGCACAAACATTCAGACCATAGCACTGACAATGATCATCATGAACCTGAAGTCAAGTAAAACTGTTAAGCGTCAAGAAATACAGCATAGAAGACAAAGACTCAGAGAGGAGGTGAAACAGAAGAATATCTCCATGGAGAACTCATAATCAGTTTTTGATGGCCTCATTCTCGAGCATGCGTGGATAATTAAAGACTATCAGATGTTAAAGTGAGGATAGAAAACATCAAATACAAAGACAAAACAACATCATCTACAACAAAATGGAAGAAGCAGAGGGCAACTGTGTCAGAATGACAAAGATGAATATTGTAATTTTACATGGGAAACAGTTGAAAAAAGTAGAAATATTTATAAAAACTAGTAGACATTCAGGAGTGGAGTTTCTGAGGTTAAGAGGAAAGCAGGGATGGCTCAAAAAGAATCAAAGGGCATTGTGGGGCCAACGACAAAGATAGCAGATAAGAAAAAACTACTTAGAGAAATCAGAAGTAATTTAGGAAACAAAGGAAAACTCAGAAACAGCATATTTAACTCCTTTCAAATAATTCAATAAGATAGCACTTCCTTATATTATAAAGAATACCATGTCTCCAAATCTGATCAATGTGGCACAAATCCCTGTTTCTTTGGATGTCTAGCAATTTTTAAATTTTTTTGAAAACAAGTTAATATATATATCATCTATTAATTCTACAAATTCTATTGATTCTTTTTTTATTGATTCATTCTAAAAGATGCTGTTTTCTTTGTCATCGTGGTAATAGGCAACTTGCCTCAGTTGAGTCTCTGAAATTCATCTCATGTGTCAGGGCTTAGATACCTGAAGCTATTGAAGTCTGTTTCTATCACTCTTAAAGAGGAAGTTCAAAGTTGGAGAAATTGTGTCAGATTCCTTAGACATTCAGATTCTGTGTACACCCCATGAAGTACATACTTTATCAGTTGACCAGAAATGTGGAGTGTCTGTTACCTCAGCTTCCTATTACCTCCTTCATTAACAGACCCACATGAACCATCTGAAGCTGGAGGTGGAGTGAATCCCCAAAGGCAAGGAGATCATAAATCATTGTTGTTCATTGTTTTTAATGAGCAAACACTTCTCAGACTGCTACATGTTTTGACCATTTTCTAGTATATTTTAATGGTGATTTTTTTATGTGTGCCTTTTATTTATAGAAAATAATCAAATAATTTAAATTTTTAGAAGGTCATTTGCTGTATTTTAATTTTCCTGACTATTTTGAATTTGAGAGTCTTGCTTATATATTGATCTTATTATCTTGTGACCTTTCTAAACATTTATTTTACATGGCCACATCGAACACACAGCAAAATAGTCACCTATAAGGCCCAAAATAATGGTTTCCAGAAGGCAAAGAAGGGAGAGATTGGGGGGAAGTTGTCAATTGGATGGTCAACTGAATGTTGGTTAACTGAATGTTAACCAACTGAATGTGTATGCAGATTTTGATCTACAAAGATCTAAACTTGAAATCTATACAATGTCATAAACAAAATCTATTTCAATACAAATTTTAAAACAACAAAAATTATAAAAACAACAGACTTTATATACTGCTATTAATACTATTATATGTAAAGGGATTAAATGTTCAAATCAAAAGAGATTGTTCCAGTGAATTTTTAAAAACTACAACCAACTAGATGATATCTATAAGAGATAAAGAAATATTATCATAAGAGCAATAGGTATAAGAGACCTAGATTAGCTGTGTTGTTATGGAAAAGGATCTTAGGAAAAGGCATATCACCAATAGCAAAGGACATTTCTTAATGATATGAACACAGCAAGATTGTATAACATTTATGCACATATCTGACCATAAGCTCAAAAATGCATGAAATAAAAACAGGATTGAAAAAAGGAAACTATAAACTGACAATTATCAATTGTCAACTTGAAAATCAGTTGTGATTTTACTATCCCTCACCTCTCCTTGCTAATCTGATTTATATCAAGAAAACAGGCCGGGCACGGTGGCTCATGCCTGTAAGCTTCAGCATATGAAGCGGCCAGGGCTGGATCACGGTTCAAGTTC
>PVHY01005229.1:0-43338 GCA_004024945.1 Uropsilus gracilis
GGGAGGGAGGGAGGGAGATAGGAATAATGGGTTTCATTCCAAACTGTGAGAAATGATATTTCAGACAGAGAGAGAGAGAGAGACTGAGAGACTGACTTTGCTTGTCCTCATTGAGTGCTGGTGCTGCTCTTTTCTTGCACGTTTAACTCTACCAGCTCTGGTCAACCTCTGAAGGCTAGACATCTGGGCTGGGACTTTGCTATGGGGTGGTGTGAGGTGGCATGGGAGCTGAAGACAGAGAGATCAGGTGGCTTATTCATAATGGCTTCTGCTTCCAGAGTCCAGGGTGAGAAGTGTGGCATTTACTCATTTAGCAAGTGTTGTTTGACTGCCTGTGATGGATGAGACCCCAGGCAAGGTGCTAGAGGCCTGAACACCTAGTGAGATGGCACAGTGGTGCACAGAGAAGTAGGGAGTGGTAGAGCGGTCATTGACCAACTCCATGTAGTCCAATAGCAATTCAATGCCAACCAAAGATGCCACTCACATACATAATTTTAAGTTTTTTAGTTGTCTCCTGGAAAAAGGACAGGTAACATTAATTTCAGTACGTATTATTTATTCCAGTATATCCAAAACATTACCAATTTTTAACATGTAACAACATAAAAATTACTAGTGAAACATTTCAGTTTATAGCACATTCCAACATCTCAATTCATTCTGTCCAAATTTCAAGTGTTAGTGCATGTTGCTACTGTATGGGACAGTACTGGGTCACATCTTCGCTCCTCTCTCTCTCTCTCTCTCTCTCTCTCTCTCTCTCTCTCTCTCTCACACACACACACATACACGGCTGTGCTTAAAGGAGAGACCCATAAGTGCAGCAAGAAGACCTGACAGCCAGGCAGGGTCTGGAGGAGTCAGAGAAATAGCCATCTGAACTGCAGTCTGAAGGACAGACAGCAATCACCACGTGAGAGGGTAAAGGGCAAAGCATTCTAGGCAGAGGAAATAGCAGTGCAAAGGCCAGTGGAAGGACTGAAAAAAACCCACATTACCAGAAGGTGGGGACCAGGGGGAAGATAGCTGGAGGTAAGGTTTTAGGACAGCAGGAACTTGCAGTCTTGGAGGCAACTTGAAGGTTTTGTCTTGTCAGCGGGAGCTGGGAAGGATTGGTAAGCCGGGAGTAGTTGGGTCAAATCTTTGTTTTCTGAAGCTCCCTCTGGCTGCCGAGAGGACTCATCACAGTCTGCTGCCTACCCAAGGGGACCTTGAAGCAGAGAAACGAAAGGGTCTGTCCAGAAGAAGGAACCCTAACCTGCCCTGCCAAAGGTGGGGTTCATATGGAAGGGACTAGAGAGCCCCTGCAGTCCTTCCATCATGAGCTCTCAGAGGACTCATGGGCTTTCTCACCCTCCGATGTCAGCTCCCAGGTGACAGGAACAACTACGGAGGCCTAGACATGAGACTTGTTGAGGCTGCTGACTGCCTTTCCTCCCACCCCAGCAACAGGCTGAGAAGCACCAGTGTGGAAAAATTGCCCTTATTTGGAGCAGATTGGTGCAGTTTGCTCTGCCTTGAAGTTAGAGCCCCAGATGGGTATTTCAGCTCCACTTCCCAACTGTGCAAACTTAGACAGCTCTTTCTCTGTCTGCAAACTGTCGTTAGCCATAAAAAATGAAGTTCAAAAAGGGCATGTGGACCAAAGATCTCTGGCATCTCACGATAGTAGGATAGGATCCCCCTGGGTGGTGCTGGGGAACTGCTTCCTGCCATCTGACTGGTCATGGACTTGTTTCTTTTTCTACCCCCACTGTGGGAGAGGTGGTCCATCCCCCTAAACTTTTTTCCCACTGTCAAGACACCCAGCTCCACTTGGCTGCCGACTGGGCCTGTAGAGCTAGAAAAGACAGGGTTGGTGCTGTACGATGGCATCTGGGTGAGGAGAGAGGATGCCTCCAAACCTGCACTGGCTGCAGCCAGAGGGGCCATGATCAAGTCCAGTGTGTCCAGGGGAACAAGGAGAGGATGGTAGGGAATGAAGGAGCCATATCCTAAGGAAGAATTTTTCCCTGCCTGTGAGGTGTTCCCTATCCTCAGGTATACGAGTATACAACCTCACTGACTTATATATTCACTCAGCACATAGTTAGTTATCCATGGTTGCTCTGTGCCAGGTCACATGCCAAGTGCAGGTGATGCTGGGGTGATTGCAGATAAAGTCAGGGCAAGCATTATGGAGTGTTAAGAGGGAAGTCAACATGGGGAGACCGGGGGAAGGGCCCTTCTAGGGAGACGGGACTATACCCACAAAGATCCTCAGGTGTTAGTGATCCTGGTTTGCTGGAGGAACAGACAGAAGGTGTATTAGGCTGGAACAAAGAGACCATAGAGGGTGTGATATAAAGCGAAACCAGAGAGATGGTAAAAAGCCAGATTGTGGAGGACCTTATAGTCCTAAAGATGAATTTGACTTTTTTTTGCCAATTGTGAATGGGAGATACAGGATGGTTTGAAACAGTGCAACAGTGTGATCAGCTTCATATTTTTAAAAGTGCTCCCTGGCTGTTAGGTAGAGAGTAAACTGAGGAAGGAAAAGGCCAGTTTGAAAGTTTCAGCATGAGGGTGCTGGTAGATGGCTCAGGCTGTAAGCAGTGGTGGGATTCTGGATGCACTGTGAGGCAGAACTAGTAGGAGTGGCTGACAGAGTGGATGTGGGGGAAGACTGAAGAATCAGTATGACTCTAGCATCAATAGCAGTGGTAGTGTTCTCCCCAACTGTCAAACCCTGGGACAGAGATGTGCTGAGGCAAGAGAGGACAAAGTCCTGTTTTGTTTATGTTGAGTTTGAGAAGCCTGTTGGACATGCAAGGGAGATGTCAAGTAGGCATCTGGGCAGGATCAGTGTCTCGGGTGATGGCCCTGCTACTATAAATCTAGGTATTGTCGGTGCACTGATGGTGCTTAAAACTGGATGAATGAGAGCATGCTGGGAGATTCTTGAAGAATGGAGGGACCTCATGGCATCTTCTCGCTCTACCAAGCAGACTAACACTGATACCTGGACAGTTGTGCAGTGGACATTTTCCTGGGTTCTAGCTCTACTCCCTTTCCCGATGGGAGCCGAACTGGGGCAAGGTTCCTCTGGCCTGACAGGAGGTGGGAGGGTGGAGGGAGAAGCCCACACCTTTGATTTGAGTCTCTTCAGCATTGCAGGGGCCTAATTGGCTCCCAGAGTCAGGAGCTTTCTTCAGCCTTTCCCTGTAAGTCCCCTGCTACTCTGAGCCTGGAAGAAAGGGGAAATGGAGAGGAGCTGGAGAAAAGAATGAGGGAGAGAAGGAGATAGCAAGGGAGGGCTGCCAAGGGGACCAGAGAGACCCAGAAGACAACCTGGGAGAGCTGGGGAGGGAAGAGAAAGGGAAGGACACAGAGAAACCCTGACCTCAAAAGAAAAGTGGTTGAAGCTCTGTGACAAGGTCAGACATCCCGTGGAAACCTAGCTCTACCTACGAATTCGATCTCCTCTCTCAGCTTCACTCCACTCTGCAAATAGGTAGCACATATTTCACAGATGACAGATCTAAAGCTCAGGAGGTTTAAAGAGACTGTCCCAGGCCAACGGTGTCTGCATTGGTGCAGGTGGACCATAAGCTTCAGTCTGCCAGATGGCAAGAACAGGCCCCTGTGCTTTCCCCAACCTCTTTGGTTTATTTTTCTCAGCAGCTAAACCCAAATTCTTGAACAACCAGGATTTATTGGGGAATACGGTTTCTAAAGTGCTATGAGGGCAGGCCAGAGTGCTATCTAAGCTTGAGAGAATGAGAGAACATGCTCAGAGAGGGCTGCCAGTTCACCCCAGATCTCCCTGGAGAAGGAGTTCTTTGGGAAGCCTGGACCTGCTCTCTTGCACCTCTTGCTCCCAGGGTCTCTCCCTGCTGGATCCAGCTGTTGGCACCTATAGTCATCTACCTGGGACTGGCAAACAGATGGCTCTGGGTTCCTGGGAGAGTTCCAACTTTAAATGTTCTCTCTGGTTGTCAGACAAATGTACTGCTTTTTAGTTCAGAAATTATAGAGCACCTTATGCATGGCTATAAATCCTGTCAGTGCTTACAGGGTCTGACCCAGCAAGGTATGGCCCTTTGAGAGAGGATGGCAGTTTTTAAAGGCTGGCTAAACACTGGGATTGGGCTCTGCAAGGGTCATCTGTAGAAGTTTTCCTCTCTTCAAAACTTCTCAAAGCCCACAGGAGTCATGCCAGCCCTGGTGAGAAAGATTTAGCAGGATAGGAAGAATTAACATCTTCAAAATGGCCATCTTACCAAAAACAATCTACAGATTCGGTGCAATTCCAATGACATTCTTTAAAGAGATAGAACAAAAATTACAGAAATTCATATGGAATAACAAAAGAGACCTCAAATGTCAAAAAATCTCCTGGCCAAAAAAAGAGAGAATGGAGGCCTAACTATTCCAGACTTGAAGTTATACTACAAAGTCATAATAATTAAAACAACATGGTACTGGTATAACAACAGACAATCTCAGACCAATGGAACAGAATTGAGAACCTGGAAATAAAACCACACATATATAGTCAACTAATCTTTGACAAAGGAGTGAAAAATTTACATTGGAACAAAGATAGCCTCTTCAATAAATAAATTATGCTGGGAAAATTGGACTAAGACCTGCAAAAAAAATGGATCGAGACAACATCCTCACACCATGTACAAAAACCAACTCAAAATGAATAAAAGACTTAGATGTCAGACCTGACCTGAAACCATAACATACATAGAGGAAAACTTGGGCAAAACCCTCCATGAATTATAATTCAGAAATCCCTTTCTGGAAACATCTGCAGATGGCAAAAAATTGAGGAAAACATAAACAGATGGGACTACATAAAACTATAAAAAGCTTCTCTACAGCAAAAAAGACAACAGAAAACACTAAAAGCCCAACCGGATGGGGAAAAATTTTTGCTCCACAAGAGTGATAAGGGTTTAATAATGCAGATCCATAAAAAACTTATACAACTAAACAAAAACAAAACAAGAAGCCCAATCAAAAAATGGGGAGAAGAACTAAAAAGACACTTCTCCAAAGAGGAAATACAAATGGCCAACAGGCACATGAAAAATTGCTCAACGTCACTAGTAATCAGGGAAATGCAAATCAAAACCACAATGAGTACCACCTTACACCAGTACGAATGGCCCACATCAAAAAACTAGGCAACAGCAAGTGCTGGCATGGATGTGGAGAGAAAGGAACACTCTTACACAGCTGGTGGGAATGTAAACTGGTCCAACCATTATGGAAAGCTGTGTGGAGGACCCTCAAACTAATGAAAATGGAACTACCATTTGACCCAGCAATCGCACTTCTGGGAATCTACCCAAAGGAGACCTCAATGTGGGTACAAAAAGGACACCTGTGCTCGGATGTTTATTGCTGTATTACCTACAATAGCAAGGGCATGGAAACAACCAAAATGTCCCAAAACAGATAAATGGATGAAAAACATGTATTATATATACACAATGGAGTATTACTCATCAATTAAAACTGACAAATTTCATGAATTTATGAAAACATGGATGTACCTCGAAGAAATCATACTAGCTGAAATGAGTCAGAAAGAAAAAAGACAGAAACCAAATGGTTTCACTAATATATGGACAACCAAATGAAAGTACACAATGAGAGGGGAGGGGACCAACTGGAGCAGTCAGGGAGGGGAGGTAGTGGGTGACCTCCGGGGATTAAAATGATGTAAAAAAATATATATAAATAAATTATTTTTAAAAAGATTTAGCAGGATAGGAATTATTTTCCCCTTATACAGGTAGGGACATTGAGACTCAGAGAAATGAAGCATGGGTTAGTCAGAGATGAAGGCAGGACTTGAAGCTGGGTTCTGTGATGCTCGGTTCAGTGTTCTCTGTACCCCATCCTCAGAAAGAAATGCCTTTGGTGTAGGTCCAGAAGGAATGCTGTGTGCAACTGTCTAGGCTGTGCAGTGTACAATTCCAGTCACAATGGCAGGGATGTGAAACGTGTCCACAGAATTGTGCAGTGCCACTCTGAGTCCAGGGCAGAAATGATCTTCTCTGCATTCCTGCTTTCAGTCTTTCCTGGCACTTGTTATAGGAGGTGCAGAAAGGGTGACCACTCCTTGTCCCCACAAGTAGGTGTGATGACTCCAGTTTCATGTTTGTAACCTTGTTCAGCCTGCATTGAATCCCACTCCAGTCCAGGAGCTCTGCTACCAGGTGCATGGTCCCTCCTTTTCATCTCCTACTTCACACCATTTGCTTAGGGGTAGGACTGGAGTGAGCTCGGTGTGAGGACTCTGGGAGGCGATACGGGCTGCTGAGGTCACATTGAGAGCTAGTTCCTCCTCACATGCATCCCCAGAATTAAAATTGTGGCATGAGCTCTTCTCAATATGACACATCTGCTCCTCTTGTGCAGGGAAGGAGAATTGATAGGTGAGAAGCCAGTAGACTGATCTCCACTCTGCTCCAGTGGTCAGGCTGCTGCTGATTGATGCCTCATGCAGCACATAGCCTGGACTGCTCCTTTTTATAGGCTCCACCCGCCTTCCTATAACTCAGGAGGGAGGCTGTAAATCCTCAGGGGTGGCAGAGCAATCCTCTATGAGCACAACCAACTGGAGTTCCTGGCAGGTTCCTCTCGCCAGCCCCACATCTCATTGTCAAGGCAGCTGTGAGCAGAGGGGACGGACCCAGGACAGGGAGCCAGGAGATCTGGCCAGCTCAGAAGCTCCAGGCTGGAAGGGGCCTTTAAAGGTTATTTGGTCTGACAAATGTTCAGTCCATGCATTCCTTGTGCAGACAGGGAACACAATCTCTCTTAGCCCATCTATCTTTGGGGAGTTCTTCCACTTCAGTTCCTAAGCTCTTCTTCCATGTGGGAATCCTTTCCATCTTATTTCTCCTCCTTGGGGCCAAACGGAAGAAACCTAAAGCTAGAGTAATGGTTGTGTTTAACTTCTCTGCTAGCTTCAGAACCCAGATGATTTAATTTTCACTCCAACAAATCGGTTTTATATAACAAAACATGCTCTAGTGGTTTAATATTAAATCAGGATGCAATGAGCCTGCATGGGAGGACAGAAACCAGCTATGGTTCTCCCTCCTGCCCCTGCTCCCCACCACAGATGTGACAGGCATGAGGAAGATGGGTGGTTACAGGTTCTGGCACCTGTGCCTCGGTGTTCCCTTGGTTCTTGCTTTTCTTAAATCCAGTGGTTTTCAGGATATATGTTACAGGGTTGTATAAATTGATATATATGAATTTTTGTGGGTCGTTTAAGAGATTTGCAAGGGTAGAATTTAGTCATGCTGGGTCTTTCTGATGTATGCAGACAGTATACTTGTTATGAAATGTCCATCTGGTTTTTTCTCTTATTCAAGAAGAAATAAATAAATGATAGGTTTGGGAAGGTAATTATGATTATATGCAGTGTTTCTCTTACATGACAACTTTTGAACTTAACCTTTACCCAAGATGTGACTCTATCATGTTTTGTTTTAAAATTAATTTCCTTTCCTTTAAAAAGATATTTTCTTTTCTTTCCTTTTCTATTGAGGTATAATTTATAAGCAGTAAAATGTATAAAGCAGTTTTGCAAATGGATATACTTGGGTGGCCTTCCCTCCCCCATCAAGATGTAGAATATTTTTATTACCCTGGTAGATTGCTCATGCCACTTCCCTCTCAATACCATTTCCTGTTCCAGAGATAACTCTCATCTGTTGCTTCTATTGACATATATTAGTTTTGCCACCTTTTGAGCCTTGTCTAAATGGCATCATCCTGTTAGCACCGTGTCTGGCATCTTGATCTTGGTGTAATGCCATGTTGTCACCTGTGGCCATGGTTCTTCATTATAGTGCTGTATAGTATTCCCAGAGACACACAATTTAAAGGCAATGACTGTGGATCATCTTCTCTTACTTTTTTTTTTTTGAGACTAGGTCTCACTATTTTTGCTCATGGAACCGCAGGCTCATGCTGCCCGGGGTACCACAGACTCAACCAATCCCCAGCCTCTTCCCAGGTAGCTGGGATTACAGGCACGCACCACCATGCCCAGGAAGGAGGGTAAAATCAGGGGAAGGGGAGAACACAAGAGATGAAGATGGTGCACAGGTGATAAGGTGATGGGAGAACTTTATGGTAGACAATGGTGTATTATACATGTGTATGTATATGTGTGTGTGCAATCAATAAAATAAAATTTTTAAAAGATAAAAAAAAGAAGTAGATGGAGAAGAAGATGTGTTCAAATGAAAACATTCTTTTGTCAAGTTTCCTGCCATGGAACACTCCTTGCCTTCCTCATGTGGCTGCTGCATATTTTCCCATCTGGGACTATGCTGTGGATATTTTGAATTGAAAGGGAACCCCTCACATTCATTCCTGTTACATTTCATCTTCTCTCATTCAGGTCATTGCTCCAGCCTATGAAAATTTTTTGAGATCCTCATCCAGTTCTGTCAGACTTCATAGTATTCAAGAATCTGTGAGCCTATCCCCTAGATATTTGTGGAAGTCATTGAGAAATAAGTTGAAGAATGTAGGCCTGGATAGGGAGCAAGCCCTGTGGCCTAGGACCCAAGACACAGGCCCACTTGGGTGGTGAGGTTCTCCTTGTCAGCTTAGGCAGGTTCCCTCCCCCCTGCCTGTAGGCTCCTCCTTTACACCTGAGTGCCTGCTCTCTCTCCTCCTGGCTTGTACTCAGACCTTACCTTTTTTACTGAAATCTTCTAGACCATTCCATTTCAAGTTGCAGTTGCCTCTCCTAACTCCAGCATTCCATGTCTCCTTTTCTTTCTTCCATGTTTGCTGTAATGCTTGTCACTTTATAATATATATTCTATCCATCTATCTATCTATCTATCTATCTATCTATCTATCTATCTATCTATCTATCTATCTATCTATCTATCTATCTATCTATCTATCTATCTATCTACCTATTTTAATTGAAGGAACATTGCTTTATAATGCTGTATTTGATTCAGATAATGTATTTTCTTAACTACCTTTTCTTCCTCACGAGACTATAGGTGCCTCTAGGGCAGAGAGATGCATATTTATACTGTGTGTGTACTTTCAGTGCCAAGGAAGTGCCCAGACTCCCAACAAATACTTGTAGAATGAATGAATAACATTACTAATTATATTTCTATCTTACCCACGTGGTCGTTGTATAAGCACAGAATTCAACTGCAAATAAGACTTCCCTACACTCTTAGACACCAACAGTTAGAATGTTTTAAACAAAGAGAGGTATTTATTCCCTGCATGGCAAGATTTCTGGTGGTGAGTAGCTGAGGCTGGCAAGGTGGCTCCACAGTGTCCTTAAAGATGTAACCTTTTTATCCCCGTTGACTCTGCTATGCTTGATGTTTTCCTCATGGTTACAAAACAGCTTCTGCACTCTCAGGTGTCACATCTGTGTTCCAGGTCGGAAGTGAGGAGAGAAGGAGGGCTTTTCTCAAGACAGCTTTGTCCTTTTATTTTGGAGAGAAAGTTCTCCCTAGCCGATTTTTTGACACACTGTCTTACCAGACCAGTGACACTGCCCACCCTCACACCACTCATGAGCCAAGGGCGATGAGCTCACCAATCTTATCTCATCCTTTGGGATGGGTGCTTCTCTTGAGGTGAAAAAGTCTTCATCCATCAAATAAACAAATTGGAGTTCCATTAGCAAAAAAAAGGGGGGGAGGGGAATGACTCCCATGTGAGACATCAAAAGTCTTTCAGAAAGTGCCATGGACTGTCTTCTGCCTCTTCCTAATCTGGAAGCACTGTGGTTAGTCTGACTGGCATTGTCCTCAGGGAGCTAATGTTGGGTTCCAGTGACCACTGTGCTCCCTTCTAGGGCCTTGCTGGCTTTCTTTGATGACCTTTTGGAGTCCAACCCAGGAGGGAGGAGGTCCTGGTAATTCTTCCTGACAAAGCTCTACCTGAAGGGCACTACCATTCACCCAGACCTGTGTTCAGGGTCTTCCCCATGATGTGACATGCCTCTGTGGCTTCTCTAGCACCAGTGCTCAGGTCTGAATCTTACTCTTCCTGCCGTATGTGCTGTGAGGTCGTTGAGGGTCCTGTGGTGTGGGATGGTGTCTGAACTGTGCAGAAGGTGAGTCTAGAGTGACCACAGTTGCAGGACAAGTCAGGATACTGAAAAACTTAAAAGGATGTTCCCTCCAAACTCTAAAACAATGGATTTGAAGCATCATTAATGGCCCCAGGTCTTATGATAGGGAATGGCTCATTCATTCCTGGGGTTTCAGTTGTTCCTGGGCTCTGGAGCCCCTGGGCGTGGCTCTGGGGTAGAGAATGGAAGAAGTGTTTCAGAATGGGCACAGTGGATACCAGCACAGTCTGGCATCAGCTCTTGGGTGGAGAATGAGACTCACTGGGCTTTGTGTGAGTCACTAATCCACCAGCCCCACTGCCCCTATCACTCACCTGATGCTCCCCAGAGCTCCCTGCCTTATACAACTTGTCCTCACTCCTTGATAGTGAGAGGGCTGGACCCATCCTGAGAAGCAGTAAGTTCCCCATCACTGGGTGTGTTTAAGTAGGGACTCTGCATCTAGTGCAGTGGAGTGTTTCAGGCAGATTCATGCAGATGGGTGGGGAAGGCTCCCCGATGTAGAAAGAACACAGGGCTGCTGATTCCATGGTTTGGGTTCTGCTCCCAGTTGCAGTCTTGGAACAAACCTTTTTACCTCTCTGGCCCTTGATGTTCTTTTCTACAAAGTAAGCAATAATGATTGTTAGGGGGTTGTTTGAAATCAAATGAGGTCATGACCGTAGAAACCCTCATAAATCTGACAGATTTAGAATCATTGCTCAAGCTGAGAGACATGGAATGTCTGCAAGATCACTTCTCCAGGAAAATATTCAAACTTCATTCAGGAAATTGGACCGAAGAAGGTTTGAATTTTAAGGGCTAAACAACAGTTTAAAATGTATCCCTTAGGAAGAAGGGTATTAAAATTTCCCCCCACCTTTATATTGAGATATAGTTTATATATACTCTTGTGTATGTTTAAGATGTACAATGTGATAGTTCGATACACCATGTTTTATGAAATGATTACCATAATAAGGTTAATTAATACTTTTCCACCTCACATCGTAACTTTTCATCTATGTAGGTGGTGAGAACATTTAAGATTTGCTCTTAGCAATTTTCAGGCCTATAATAGAGTATTAATTAAAGTCACCGTGCTGTGCTTTAGAGCCCTAGAACTTAGCTGTCTTGTGACTAGAAGATTGTCTCTTCTGACCAACATCTTATTTTCCTACCCTTAGCCCTGGCAAGCACCGTTCTAGTTTCTGTTTCTTTGGGTTTGACTTTTTGAATTCTGTGTATAAATGAGTTCATTTGGTACTTGTTTGTCTCTATGTGACTTATTTCATTTAGCATAATGCCCTCAAAGTCTACCCATACTGTGGCAAATGGTAGAATTTCCTTCTTAGTATGGCTGAATAATATTCCATTATATGTGTGTATGTGTGTATGGATATATATAGATAGATAGATATGGATATCTATATCTATCTATCTATCTATCTATCTATCTATCTATCTATCTATCTATCTATCTATCTATCTATCTATCTATATTCCACCCACACACAGCTGTATCTATACCTGAATCTATCACATTTTCTGTATCCCATTCACCTGTCCTCAGACACATAGGCTACTTCCTTGTCTTGGCCACTGTGAATCATGCTGCAGTGAACATGGGGAGTATACTTACATCTCTTCAAGATGGTGGTTTCATTCCTTCAGGGTTTACCCAAGAAATAAAACTGCTAGATCATAAGCTGGTCTATTTTAATTTTTTGAGGAAAAAATACTGTTTCCAAATTGGTAGTGCTTTCTCTAGTGGCGGCCCAATTTGCATTCAATCAACAGGCCATGAGAGCTTCTTTTCCTTTGTATCCTCACCAACCTTGTTATGTCTTGTCTTTGTGATGGCCATCCCACCATGTGTGAGGGGCTATCTCATTATCATTTTGACTTGCATTTCCCTGATGATTAGTGATATGGAGTTTCTTTTCGAGGGGTAGTTGGCCATTCTTATGTCTTTGGAAATATGTCTTTAGGTCCTTTGCCTGTTTTAAAATAGGGTTATTATTATTATTTTGCTGTTGAGTTGAGTTCTTCATGTATTTCTCATATTAACCCCTTAGCAGATATGTGATTTATAAATACTTCCATTTTGTGAAGAATATATAAAAAGAGATGCAATCTGACCATGTCTAAAAAGGCAGAGTTGAGAAGACATGGGATGGAAGACTTAGAAATATTTAGATAGAAACTGGAGTTGCTTGTCTGGACTGTTTTAAAACATGGGTTCATGCTTGAGTGGGGAGTGCCATAGAAACAGGCCTCTCTAAAGGGGGGGGGGTTAGTACCAGAAAGCAAAGAGAATCTTTAAGGAGCAGTGATTGTTCTGCTGTTTCTCTTCTCCAGGCTGGTGGGGCTAGATAAGATCATTAAACCTGGCTTATTAAACCTGGCTGTCTGTTAAGATCCTGGAGTTGCTTTCAAATGGCTGGTTTCCTGGGCTCCTGCTCTGAAGCCTCCATCTGTGGAGGCCCAAGAACCTATATCTTCTAAAATCTCCTTTGTCCTAAGTCATCCCAGGTGATTCTGATACACAGCCAGATCTGGGAGCCTGGCCCAGAGGTGGGGTGCAAAGGGTTGTCACTGTCCAAGCAAGGCAGGCAGCTGTTGCCAGGACCTGGCAGTCCAGTCCTGTTTTTATCTGAGGGGTAGAGCAGACAAGCTTTGAGGAAGCTGTGGGGGCAATTCCAGATAATTCCATCGGAGGGGAGGAGGGGGGCTGTGTTTCCAGAGGCCTGCCTCTGGGGAAGGAGGGTTTTTCAAAGGTTGGCTGCAGCTAAACTAAATTTCATTATCTTTCCACACAAAGCTCCTGACTATTGACTCTGTACACAAGGAATTCCTGTGGGTGACACCAGCTGGGGACTTGCCGGTGCCCCCTATAGTCCTCTGGTTAGGGGGACAAAAAGTGATGCAGGGCTGAAGAGTGACAGTCTAAATATTAAGTCCTTTTTCTGGCAATGTATTTATCAAAAACGAATCTTTGGAATCTGCAGCCACATGCATTTTCAGCCCATTTGCAAGTCGTTCACGCAAGCAAGTATTTCATCCAACAAATAGGAAAAGCTGTGTCTCACCCAGAGAGCAAAACATTTCAGAGGAGCAGCAGCAGGAGGTGCATCCGTAGATTAATTTAAAATAAAATCCTATTCCTGTGTTCCCATTACCACCTCGGAGGTTGGCGTGTATGCATAACCTCACACCCCTCTTTCATTGAAAAAAAAAAATACTTTGCAGCAAAACTTTAACCTTCCCTTTAGAAACCAGCCCAAAAGGTCAGAGCTGTGCTCCTGTAGATTTCCTGGGCTCAGCTGGGAACTGATTAAAGCTGCCAGCCCTGGCTTGTCAGCTTTGTCAGAGACAACTATATAAATTCTTTGTTATTCACTTTGCTGTATATTATAAATATATTTATCTTCCTCTGTCAGGCATCTGCAGGACAGGTGCTGGGGGGCTGGGAGTCTCGCTAAAGCGCTTCCAACAATGTCCTCTCAAGTGACAATAGTGCCAGGCCTGGGGACAGAGATGGCAGGAGATTCCAGACCCGGGGCTGCTGGGGAGCATGGAGGGAGGCTAGAGAGAGTACTAGGCATATAGCCTTGCACCTCCCCATCCGGCTCCAAGAGTGATTTCCTGTGGCTGAATTGGTGGGCTCTGGTAGCGGCCATGATATGGGGTGAGTGAGGGGGTGATGGTGGGAGAGGACTCTTGTGCCTCTTTCCTCACTTTGACTAATTCCTGCTGAATTAGGTTTTCTTCCTCTCATTCAGGGATTTGTACTGCTCTGCCAGTTGTGATCAGGGAAGTAGGGAGCGGATGAGCTGGCTTGATTGGGGGAGTGAGCAGGCAGCGTCGCAGATGTGGCTGTATATGGCAACACACTATGTGCACACCCAGTTCTCATCTGTGAACAGTGTGTAAGTGCCACGTGTGTTCTGATGCAGGGGCTATTAAATGATTTTGATTCTGTTTATTCCTCTAAAATCTATGGACAAGGTGTTGGCTTCATTTCTGCTGATGGGGAGTCATAAGGCTCAGAAGAGATGCTAAGACTTTAACATAGTCACAGGATCGGGGAGCAGGAGGGGCCTGCCTCAAGGTCTGCCTCCACCCTACCCCTTCTCATGTGACTAAGGGAGGGAGCCTTGAGAGGCAAGAGCTCTCACTGCAGCCCCTGATTCTTGGCCTTGTGGGAGGGGTTGGACTGGGCCTCTTTGGGTCCTCCCCACCACCCCACAGCTCTGTAACTCAGGCAGCTCCTTTCCTCTGGTTGAGTTCTCTTCTCCAGGTACAGGCTCTGTAAGTGTGGGAAGAAAGCACCCTCTGAAGTCAGGATGGAATGTAGTCAGAGGTGAAGGGGCCAGCAGTCATGTGTTCAGTCTTGCTGAATTCCTCTGGTCAGGTGGCCTTAAGTAGCATCTGTTAGTCAGCAACCACTACCAGTGCATCATTTTAGCCTTGAATTTGCCCATGGACTCCAGCCTGTATTTCCACCTCCTTATTTAACCTCTCCACATGGGTGTCTAGTATACACCTGAAATTTAACAAGCCCGAACCTGATCTTTACCCTAGCCCGCTCCTCCTCAACCTTCCCCATCTTATCCACTGAAACCAAGAAACTGAAGAGTCACCCTTGATTCTTCTCTTTCACAGCCTTCACCTCAGCTCTCAGTAAATTCTGTTGCTGTTTCTTTTTATATGTAGCCCAAATGTAATTTCCTCTCCCCCCTGAACTGCTTCCCCCTGGCACAACTGCATCATGTCTCATCTGACACTTGCCTCCTCATAGATAACTCCTTCCCTCCAATCTGACTGGCTTCCAGGCCATGATGGAGGAGGGTGATGGTGTCTCAGCGTAGAGCAGGTCTTGCCCCTTCCTCCCTGGATGCCTTGAGAAAGCTACTGGATCAAGTGCTTAGTGCTTGTCCCTCCTTTGGGGACACATCTGGTCTCTTCAGCTTATGTGGCCTGGACTCCCAGATTGTTCCCACTGGAAGTGGTTCCGAGGTTCTGAGCCAACTTTGCCCGGCATGTGGATCTTCTCACAGCAGCCTTGGAATAGACCCTCCAGCTTTGGCTTGGGCAACTTCACTGCCAGGATCTCCTATGCCTGGCTGTTTCTGATTGCTCCCAGCACCTTCTGTGGACAATTCAGACTGAACATAAGTCCCTTACCAAAGCACTACCTCTTCAGAGTGCTGCAAATCACAGAATCAAAGTGCTAGCGGCCTCTGCCCAGCCCCTTGGGAGTCACTGGTTCCAACACCTCAGGGAGCTTCACTTTGCATGACACAGGCCCCTTGGAGAGAGAGACGTAGTTGGCACCCCATGCTGCGCCCCTTTGCTCTGCCTGTTCTGCTAGTGTCAGACGAGGGCAGAGCCTGGCCCCCAAGGGGAGAAGAGGCAGCTCCCTGTGTCAAGGCTCCCTGCTGGCCCCTCTGTTTGGTGTCCTCTGTCCTCTCTGGCTGTGACCCTATTCCTCTGGCCCCTAAGAGCCCCAGCTACTGACTGAGACAGGAAATGTGAGTCCTCTCTGGTGTGAGTCACTCACAGCACAATCGATCTCTGGCTCTCTGCTCTCTGTAGGGTCAGCCCAGCCTTTCCCTGTCCCACTCTCCCTGGCCTCACCTGGAGGCAGATAGGGGCAAAGGTTTAAGGTGAGGGGCCCTCCCTGTGGTCCTGCCTCTGAGCTTTTCCCAAGAAAGGGGGGCATGGCTGTATCTCCACTTGCCTGACGACAGCACAGGGCAGTGACCTGTGACCCAGGGCTTGTCTCCGGTGACGGAGTAGTGCAGGGAGCAGCGAGCGAGTCCGGATCCCATTCAGGTCCTGCCCATAAGTCCTCTGTGAGCCACTTCATTTTCCACAGCTGTCACAGCTGTCATCTTCCACCTCTGACGTTGGCCTCTGTGATTCTAATTTGGCCCTTGGGTTCCCCGAAGGATCTTGTTCGCTGTCAGCGAACTTGATGGTTCCCTGGGGAAAGACTATGAAGGGGAGTTTCCATGGGAGTAAGAGAGAGAGAGTTGTTAAAATATTGAAATACTACTATACTGGTTGGTAAATAGCTGAGTTGCTTCTCCAGGTCCCTCAGTGATGGCTGCTGCCCACCCAACAACTCAGGTTCTCCCCAGGACTCACTGCATGGGGATCACCTCAAGATCTATTGAGTCAGAGGGGCACAGGCAGGCAGTTGGTCAGTTCCTCAGTCCTTCTAGTTGTTCAGATTCTAACCATCACTCCAACTGTATGTGTCTTTCTTTGGCAAGTCCCCAACAGAAAGCATTTCAGAGGTGTCTCTGTGTCTCACATTCCCCCAGCACTTTGCTTCATATTCTAGGAAAATAAATATGATCCCAGTAAATAAAAATTAATAACCGCATCTTTATGCCAGGGAGTTGAAGGCAGCCTAATGCTGGAATCCTTTAAATTCCTTCCATTATTTACAACCCAGATGTTGACAGATGCTGGATTGGGTATTTGAGTCTGTGGAGTTTTGTTCTTCCTCTCTCCTCTGAAGACCCTGTGTGCTGATTAGCTCTGCAGCCCCTCAGCTTTTGGGGGCAAATATTGTTCATCACTGATTCCAGAGGAGATGGCTCTGAGCCAGGCTGCCTTTAGTGCAGTGGGGTGGAGAGAGAGGAAGCAGAAGCAGGAAGGAGGGAGGGGAGAGAAAGGAGCTCACAACAGTTCAGGTGTTAAACTACTGAGGTGGAAAATTGCTCTGACAGTTATGATGTTGTTGTTTCGGGTAGCAGGGGTTACACTATCATTTACTCCAGCCACGCCTGCTGGTGCTGCTGTGTTGCTGGTCTCACACAAAGCTGTTCATTGCAAGGTGTCAGAGCAAGGGGGTTGCTTGTCGAGGGAGAAGCAGGCCGCTGGGGCACTCCTGGGTCACCCAGTTCCAGGGGCAGCCATCATAAGGGAGCTGGACTGGTAGGTGGCCAAACACCGTTCCCTCGAGCTGCCGACATCTACCATCTGGGCCAGAATGGGAACCCAGAGCCAGTCAGTGGGAGAAGGAAGGGAGCTGGCATTTGGATTGGAGCATCTTCTGTGGGCCAGGTGCTTAATAAGCTTGGGGTCCCAGGACTTTATCTGCCACTTGCCAGGTGAGATGACTGAGGTTTGGAGAGAAGCTGTAGATTGCTCAGGAAGCTAGTAGCACAGCAGGGAAAACAGAGCTTAGCCCAGTCTCTGGATTCCAGAGGCCCAGATCCATTACTTCTCAATGCGCTAAGGCATCTCCTGAAGCCAGGGTGAGAAGTGGCTCCTCTGTACCTGGACACTCCTGAGGGGGTCAGATACTATGGCCAAGGAGAGGAAACACTTCTTGAGATCACACCACGGGTTTCTTGTGTGGACATTTCATCAAACCAATGTGAACCAGCTATACTCTTTTCATCTGTCCCTTCACTAAAGAGCTTTTATCAATCACATTTTTTGCTGCAAGTCAGCCGTCAGTGCTGTGGGGAACGTGAACACCAAATAAATCAGGGCCCTGTCCCCTGAGGAGTTGAAAGCCTGGGTAGGAAGCAGCAGGCTTGATTGTGAATGGACAGTCTGTCAGAGGATCCCCGCAAAGGTCTGTGGGGTGGGATAGTGAAGACAGGTAGGGTGTGAAGGTTGGAGAAGGTGTCCCGGAGGGGAGGGGAAGAAAGGGTGCTCCATCAGGGATGGTGTGTGAGGCACAAAGAGCGTCTGTCTGTGGGCAGGATAAGGGCTCCAGTGGGGAGAAGCAACTTCCTCTAAGCCCTGGATTCCCTCTGGCATGGTCTGTTGCTGGGGGACCCACGTGCTAGGCCCTGGACCACTGCTGCCAGTTGAACTCACTAGCCCTTGGGATGTGCACGGGTCTTCATAGCCTTCTGGCAGGGAGGCAGGCAGGAATTGATAGGGTGTCCTAATTTAGGGATATGCCCCCATCAGTCTACATTCCCCTGTCAAGGAAGGGGAGATTTCTAGAAGCCAGTGGTTCTCACTGTGAAGACTTCAGACATAGGAATGGTCCAAAGAGAAGCAGGGTCAGGTGGCTGCTGTGCCAAGGAGCAAGGGCTTGGGGAGGACCAGCCTTACCCCACCCTTAGAGGAGCCTAGGTAGGGCTGCTCAGATGTCAGGGTCAGTTTAGGTGTGAGGGTTACCAAGCTGCAGAATAGTTCTACTTTCTCTGCCTTGGGAAGTGATGCAGGGAAATGACTTATATGGCATAGAAAGTCATGAGTCAGTGGAAGTGGTGGGGGGAGGGCAAGGTTCTGGGCACTGGCCCTGACCCCTGCATTGAGTGACTCGTGACCTTTATTTTGTCTCTGAAAAATAGAGACCTTCTTGGAGCCCTTTTACCCCATGAGAGCACTAAAGATGCCCTGAAGGGAAAGGTGAACTTGAGACAAAAGTGGGTTTCTATGAAATGAGTGGAGTACCAAGACACAGAAACTTGCTCAGCCATCATATCACCATCCCTGGTGACGGACCCACGTTCTTGGAGGACCCAGCAGCATCCAACCTGAATTGGGAACTGGAATTGTTGGCCGCCAAGGTGGTGTGGCAGAGTTGGGCCTCCTTGTCTTTCTGAAGCAAAAATCCACACAGCAAGCAGAGGGCTGTTAAGGCTGGGTTCTTGGGCCCTGGCTCTGGGAAGGCGGGAGGAGTAGGGGTGTCTTGAAGCAGCATCTCCTGTGCTCTGCTCACCCTGCTCTGAGCTAGACCATTGTACCTCTCAATGCTTGTGATTGCTTTTAGGACGGGCACCAGGCTCTGACAGAAGAACATCTGGCAACAATGGGGTATGGAGATATTTTTGGGGGGTGTGGGGAGATATTGACCCCTACACACCTCTTATCCTGGCCTCCAGAGTCTGCTATCTACCCTGCTGGGAGTTCTCTTTCTGGCCCCTGGGGAAAAGGGGAGGTTGACTTGGGCTCCTGGAGCTGGGAGCTCCCATAGTTGCCAGGAACAATTCTCCACTGGGAGCTAGGGAAGTTAATCAGACCCAATGACCTCTTCTCCCTGGGAGACCTGAGTGAGCAAGAGGGGAAACAGGTCTCCATCAGGCTAAGAGATTTTCTTCATCCTATCAGAATCTAGGAATAGCCTAGAAAGAGCGATTATCTGTGGTGGTCACTTCCCTTGACAGATTAAGAAGCCCAGGTGCAGAGAAGTAGTTGACCTGTCCATGGCTAGCAGCAGAACTGGACATGTAGCCAGCACACCAGGGCTCTAGGTTCAGCTTTGAGTCCTTCTCTATCATAGGGTACATTCCAAGTAGTGAGGCCTCAGTTTCCCTGGGGACTAAGACTGTGGAGTGCCAATGGAGGGAGGTACTGGCTCCCCTCTCTGTTCTGACTTTTCTTCTGGACTTTGGAGAAACCCAGGGCCAGGAGACCTTTCTCTGAAAACTTAGATTAGCATTCTACATGTAGCCTTTTTTAAGGGATATCTTTACTGATGGGGCATCAATTTCCACTTGGGGAATTCCCATAGGCCAAAGGTGAGAGGCTAGACATTCCTGAAATATTCCTGAAGCATTTCAAGGCAAAAGGATACCTCCGTGACCTCCAAACCATTCCTCCCTTGTCCTGGTGGATCTTTCCCAACTCCTAGCAAATAACAAAGCAGAGTAATGCTGGTACCAGGGATGGGGCCAATCCTTTGACACTCAGGTCTTCATCCCAACTTAATCATGGACAAGGAGTGTGACTTTGGAATGTCCCTTCCTCTTTTTCAGCCTCAGTTTCACAATTTAAAAAATGGGACTAGATGATGACTCCAAAGATTGTCCTTGTCCTCAGGCCTTAAAATTCTAACAAGTTCCTAGGTGAATCTCTTCATTCACTTGTTCATTCATTCTTTCTGTCCAGGAGTCTTTAGAGGATGTCTGCTATGTGTAACTCACCCTCCTCTTACAATTGGCTTGCCCCAGGGAGGCAAGGGAGATGGGCTCCCTGAGGTTACATATCCAACTCAGTAGGGGGACAAGCCCCCCTCATAGGCTCTGCGACTCCTGAAAGAATATTTATTCTCCAAGGTAGTCTTCATTCTGAGTCCTTCCCTTTCTCTGGTAATTAGCATTACATGTCATTAACAGTCAGAGAACATTGTATGATCAAAGACAGCATAATTTGTAGCAAGATTCTAGGAATAGCACAATATTTGTTAATTATGTTATTGATTCTTGTGGTTCGGAATGCCCTAATTATTCTCGATCCCAACCGGACCCACCATGCCCGCCAGGCTGGCTTTGAACTGCTGCCCTCCCTTGAGTGGCCCGGACCGCTGCTCTGGGGTTGCTGGGACCACAGCTTTCAAAGGGATCAGAGAAGCTTTGTCTCTCTGGAGCCACATGAAAGGGGGAGCTTGTTGGGACATGGGGCTCCTTCTCCCAGGCTCCTGAGCTGCTCTGACTGAGGCAGTGAGTGAAATGTAACATCATGCTTTAATTAGCCAGATGCTGTTAATTGACTTCTTGGGGGCTCCAGTGGGCACTGCTTCAAGGGAGCAGCGGGATGGACCTCCTTCTAGCCCAAGGCCACTTGCTGCTTCTGAAGAACACAACACCAGTGATACCCCTGAGGCCCGATGGGAATGGAGAAACCCTGGGAAGGGGGCATCACTGGAGTGTTGGGGGGAAGCTCCCGCCTGGCTCAGATTGCTAAGTGGGATGGTGTGTTTCTATCGGTGGCGTAATTACAAAATGATGCTTGTTTCTTAATCGGCTATATTTATGAGTGGGCTGGGCTCCCTCCTTCTTGTTGTTGAATCCCGCAATTAACCTTTGTAATTGCGTGACAGCTTCCCACTCAGCCAGTTTTGTCTGAACCCCAGTAGGCTGCTCCTGAATAATGACAGTGGGGGGAGGGTGTAGTTGGCCCACCTCAGGATGGAGCCTGAGTGTGGGGTCAGAGGGCTGTCTTTCTCACTTGGAGAGATCCATGGACACCATCACCAATGATAATTCTTTAAAAACTCCCATGGCTGCCCCAACTCATTTAATCTCACAAAAGTCTGTTGATGTTGGTCTGGTTCATACCCTCACTTTGCAGATGGGAAAACTGAGGATTGGAGAGATCAGAAGACTGTCCAGGTCACATGGCCAGTCAGAATGTGTGGCCCAGTGACCCGCCATACCACACAGGGTTTTCCTAATTGGCTTTTGGGGCATTTCTGGAGAGTTGATTTATAGTGAACAACCGTTACCTGTCACTGGTACACCTGGGTGCTGTGTCTTGGCTGTGCTTTCCAAAAGAGGGAGGTGAGGGGTGGAAAAGACCCTGTGAGTGGGAGCCTGGACCAGAGGGGAGAGAAGGAGGCTGAGAGAGCTCCCTCATTTGGGCATAGGCATATGACTGCTCCTGTCCTGGGCAGCTGTGTCCTGTGTCTCCTCTTTCTTGCCTTCCCAGCATCCCCTGCAGCTCTGCAGGCCAGGCCCTGACCATGGAGTGACTTGACCACCATGCATGACTGAGTCTTGTCCAGGAGAAGCCATTTTTTATTGCACCCCCTGAGGGAGTAAAACAGTAGGGGAGATGGTGCCTGATTCAAGCAGCTTCTATTCTAATATTCAGGGATGTCAGATCCCAGGGTGCCTGAGGGCAGGGAAGATAGCAGCCTCAGGGTTCCAGACCCACCCACTCCCCTGCCACCCTCCAATCCCATCTTCCAATCCCATCCACATCAATGGCTAGGGAAGGTGTGGGGGGACTTCCAGGCCTTCCCTACAGGGAGGGTTCTGGGTGGACAGGAGGGAGTAATGGTGTGTGGGGAGGTTTACTGAAGGGTATGTGGGCCCAGGTATGGGTCAGCCCCTGAGGTGGGCATGGTCGGTGTGGTCCAGAGATTTGACCACAGAGCAATGTCATTCCCTAGGGTCCTACATCAGCCCCCCCATTCTGCCTGTCCCAGCCCTGCCCCATCTTAGTTCTTTTCTCCAGTTAGTGGAGATTACTGAACTTCCTCCCCCCACCCATTTCTTTTCACATTCTGGGTCTTCTGCCAAGGGAGCCTGTGAAGGGGCACTGAGTAGAGAAAGGAGCAGATAATCTGAGGTCTGCACATAAAAAAATTCACATAAATGTGATCATATCATATACTTGTTTTTTTTAACTTATTCTTTTTGAAAATTTTTCTTTAACTTGCTTCCCTTTTCCCCTGTAACATGCGCTTACCCTGTTCACGCAGGGGACCTCTGCCAACATTCCACTCTGTGTTCTCCCATATTGTATAACTCTAACCACATAAGAACATGTACGTGTGTGTGTTGCAGACTGATCATAAAAACAGAATTATGCTACCTAACTTCTGACTTTTTCCCTATCCGAGTAACTCTCTGGCAGTCCCAGTCCCTCCAACTCAATGAATGTTGCTCTCATTCATACTTTTCAACGACTGCCAAGTAGCCCATAGGGTGGAGATCCATCATTAAAAATTATTTTTGTACTAATGAGCTTTCACTTTCTTTCCAGGTTTTTCATCATAGGGGATCTTTTAAAACATACAACACTGGATGCATAATCCCTTACTTAAGCCTTCACCCTCGGCTCTGGCCAGCACTTCCTGTGCTTTTCCTCTGTGCCCTCCCAGGCTCAATCCTCTGCTTCCTTCAGGTCTCAGCATACATTCCCCTTCTTCTGGCCAATGCCCCACAGAATCCCTTGACAAGACCAATGCCTTAGAGTCTGGGTCTTCTCACCAGTTCTGTGTCACTACCTAGCCACATGTTTTCTCTCCCATTAGCATCTAACCTGGCATGGTATGTATCCAGGACCTGCTCCCTGTCTGGCACTACCAGTGCTTTTGTGTTGAGTGAATGATTGGATAAAGGACAAAGCTTCAGTTCATGGGATGAGACTGGTGAGGACCCTGGACTGGGCAACTGTGTGAGTTGATACCTACTGGAGGGCAGTGAGTCAGAATTTAGGAGTAGGGGTGGGGGCAGAAGTCAGATTGTTGCTTTTTTTTTTGAGACTAGTCTCAGTATTTTTGCCTGTGGAACCCAGGCTCACGTTGCCCAGGGTACCACAGACTCAAGCAATCCCCAGCCTCAGCTTCCCAGGTAGCTGGGATTACAGGTGTACACTACCACACCCAGCTATCTTTATTTTTTTTGAAACTAGGTCTCACTACGTGCTCCCAGTGGGACTCAAACCATGATCCCTGGCCCCAGCCATGGCTTCCTAGGCTGCTGCTTACAGGCATGCGCCACCATGCCGGGCCTAGCAGTTGTGACCAGCACCATCCACTCCCAACCTCAGGTTAGAAAGGATAACCATATTATATCTTCCTGAGAAAAACTCAGGAATGGGACTGAATTTTCAGGCAGTAGATCTGGGGAGCCTAGGAAGTGGCTAGAGAAAGCCAAAAAAGAGGAAATGGCTGAAGATAGGGCAAGCAGGCTGGAGGATAGGATCTCTTGAGTAGGTGCTAATCTTCACAGACAATGCAGGATCTGGCCTGAGAACCCTAACCTGCTCCTCAGTTCTCATGGTCTTCCAGCACTGGAAGTGCTCCATGACTGTTAGCACCCACAGACCCCTGGGTCTACAGTCAGATAATTGAATGGGGGGAAATTATCTCCCAGTTGAAAGTGGGAGAAAGCGCTCAATGATAATGACTGGATGTCGCTGCAGTGGATGGAGTCCTCACCCTGAATGGACTAAAGGCCAGTGGGGGAGGGACAAGTCACACATGCTGGAGCTCTATGAAGTCATTCCCTGTTGGTCCCTGTATCAGTCTGTCCCCCATATCAGTGGAAATTAAAAAGAAACTGCTCTTTATTGTGAGGAACTTCAAATGGCAACCAAGGGCTGCGCGTTTCTCCTGAGGGCAATGCACGAAGGTGTGTCTTCTCAGCAGTCAGTCAGTAGGAGGGGTGCACTTAAATATCATTAAACATTGCAGTCAAATGCTCTTCCCTGAGTTATATCCATTAACACCATTAAACAAAGTTAAATAGTAAAAGTTGTGGATTGCCGTCAGGTGTTTTTGGAAGAAGTGTAGACTCTTCCTCTGAGGTCTCAAGAGGGACTGTCCCTTGCTGGGGAGGAAAGGCCCATGGCATCTAGACCGTCTTCCTGCTGGAGCTCATTGATGCTCGCCTGTGCCCGTGTGTGCCTGAGTCCCCTGTTAGACATTTGGAGCACATCCACTTACGTTATCTTGTTGATCTTTATAGCCCCCTAGAAGGAAATCAAAGCAGAAGTGATCATCCTCACTTTGTAAATAGTTAAAAATCAGAGAGGTTCAGTTAATAACCCAAAGTTACTTAGCAAATTGAAAACAAAGAATAAGAGACATCTAGGGCTTAAAAAAGTCAGTGGCATCAAAGAGGGACCCTGGGTACTCACTACAGGGGACGGCAGATAGACAGTACCTCCTGTTTATTGGGTGCCCCCAAAGTGATAACTTTATTTGTTGAATTTTTCCAGTGTGCTAGATACCAAGTGTAATTACTTCATTTAATTTTCACAATGGATACAATTACCATCTCCATTTGCAGATGAGGAACAGAGCCTCTGCGAGATTAAGTCATTTGTCCAAAGCACCTCGGCTGCTAATTAACAGAGCTGGTTTTTGATTCAGCCCAGCTGACTCCTGGGTGTTTTCTACATCCCAAGCCAGACAACACCCACACACAATGCTCTCTGGACCTGGCACTGTACACGCTTCTGCCAATCTCGGAGTAGAACCTGAGACTCGGCTCCACTAGGAGCTTGTTTCAGAGCCACACATCTAGTGGAGCTCAGCTCTAACTCTTTTGGGGTTCAAGGTGGGCCTTATTGATTCTTGAACCTTGCTGTTCTGACACATTCTACCATGGCTCTCAGCCACACACTGGCCCTGAGGGTGTATAGGCTGAGGCATTGGATGTGGCTTGTATCTTCCCCTTTTCCGCCCTGTAGTGAGGCCTGGGAAGTTGAAAGCGTTTGACTTGGCATCTGGCAACTGTCTCAGCCATTGGCAGTGCCTGGTTATGTCACATCACATGGAAGATTTATGGCTACTTCGAGAGTGGCTTTGAAACGAGACAAAGCTCAATATTGAATTTTTTTTCGTCTCCTTTTCCCTTTGGGGTTTTAGTGCATATGATATCAGCTTCCTCCCCATTAGCATATTTCTAACAGTGCTTGTTAAGGTGAATTTCATTGCAGTGCTGAGTTTTCATTAGCGGGAGTGGGAGGGAGGATGAGACACAGGCACATGGGAGGCCCATGGGGCTCAAGGGCCAGGTCGCCTCCAAGCGTGCTCTGCTCTCTTCCCACACCTGATGGTCCTGCTGCTTTCCACTGAGGGATTGGATGGCAGGAGGTGGGCGGTCAGAAAGCAGCCTTACCGCCTCTGTCCAGGGACTGACAGGCCATCACTTTTCTTTGCGCCTTGGTCACAGTCTCTGAGCCACACACCTGGCGGAGTTCACCTATACAGTGGGGATCACAGTGCCTCCCACCTGCATAAGCTCTATGGGAGAAACGACTCTGTAGAGAAATGCCACTGAAGAAACCTTCTCCACTGAATCCTCAGTGCCAGGGCATCAGGGGTACTCAGGGAACTGCGGTGGGCTATGTGCATGGGTGGAAAGAGGGGCAGACAGGAATGGGATATGGATGCTTGGGTGCCACCTGTGAGAGTGCAGTAAGTTTTGCTCATTTGCACCTGTTTGGGCTCAGGTGTTGTTAGTTGGTGCCCAGGGCATAGGTCCAGTGAATAGGAGAGCTGTAGTTCCTCCATCCTGTGCTTGTTGCCATATAGATGTGCTATGGGCAGAGGTCGATGGGCATTATTATTATTTTTTTTTGAGACTAGGTCTCACTATTTTTGCCCATGGAACCGCAGGCTCTCATTGCCCAGGGTACCACAGCCTCAAGCAATCCTCAGCCTCAGCTTCCCAGGTAGCTGAGATTACAGGCGTGTGCCACCACGCCCAGCTATTGATGGGCATTATTGTTGGAGCAACTTTACCCTCCCCTTTCCCTTGGGTCTGGCTGGCTTCTTCACTAATGGCTTAGTGGGTCCCTGCTCCTGCCACCCAATGACTCCTGGATGGGTAAGTTCAGGGTGGATCTAGGGCAGGCTGCTGTCTGGGCTGTGGAGTGAGAAGGGAGAAAAAGAGGAAAAGGGAAAGATGTTAGGCTTTTGTCTCCATTGGGGCCCCAGTCCCTGCCTGGAGGGAATCCCTGTGGTTATTTTGCAACCCTGGCTGCCCATTAGAATTGCCTGGGGAGCTTTAAAAAAAATTGGGTGCCCAAGCTCCATCCATATGAAGTCGGTTCTAATTGCCTGCAGTGAGTTCAAAGTGTGCGTAGTTTCAGATGTCCCATAGGTGATTCTAACACCCAGGCTGGGTATCACAGCTAAGTGCGTGCATGTGTTGGCAGGGAGGTCCTAGGTGTCCTGTCCAGGGAGTGACCCCGCCCTCCCCGCTCTGGGGGAGCCTCAGTCCTGTCCTGTGCTCTCTCAAGGAGGGTACCCTGATTTCTGCCTTTGCAACTCCTCAGAAACAGAAGAGATGCCAGAGAAAAGGCTGAAGTGCCTATTGCCACCTCTTTTAGCCTTCTGTCCCTGTGTCTCCCAGTCCCCCTTTGCTGCTGTTATTTGGGCCCCTCTGAGGTCCAACCCTAGGGTCCTGGGTTCTAGCATCAAATGAGACAGTGGATGAGAGCTTGCCTGGTAAGGTATAGTTAGAATTGGGAACACTGCAGAAGCAGCCTCTCAGTTAGGGTGAGAGAGCTGGTTTCTGAGGGTCTGGAAGAGGGGACAGAGAGAAACGAGTGGTACCAGGCTGTGACTGTCCCAGCAGAAGGCTCTGGGAGCAGGTGGCTAACTTCTGGGAGTTTTTCTGTCATACCCCACATTATATCCCCAGCTAGTTGCCTTTTCTGCACTTTGGAGGAGGTGCATAAATACCTGTAAAGAAGGTTGAAGGGGCAGGGATTACCCTTGGGACAGGCTGGGAGAATGGACTAGGAAGACATAAAGGGGCTTGTAGATTGAGGCACCTAGTACCCAGCCTGTCCCAGGGGGATCTCGGGTATCCCCTTACTCCCAAGCAGCCTCAGTCTTGTCGACTGGTAAGGGCTCCTTCCCTTCCCTGGTGGCATGGTGGAATAGGAGGGCCATTAGACATGGAGTTGAAGTCAGCTTGGTCTGATACCAGCTCTGTGACCTTGGGCAAGTGTCTTTCCTCTCAGCTTCAGTTCTCTCATCAAAAGCAGAGACCTCTTCACTGATTCATTGAACTGCTTATTGGCTAGTTATCAAACATTCATTGATGCGGGCGCTGGAGCAGGTGCTGAGAGTGCTAGGAGAGGCACCCCTCCTCCTTGCTGACGACGCTTGCTGCAGAGAATCACCACAGAATCACTTTAGAGCTAGGGTCCAAATCTGACTCTGACAACAGGACTGGCAGTCAACATCCGTTTGTACATGGGGAACTGAGCTCAAGGAAACTGTTCAGCCTCTTCCTGTGGCCTAATGACTGGAGGATGATGGTGGAAAACAAACTCAGGACCTTGAACCCTGTCCTTTCCTTAGGGGATGAGAAGTGATTCTAGCTCCTTCTCATCAGAAAACAGCCCAGAGAGGTACAGTAACCCACCTAGGGACACACAGCATTACTAGCAGACCTGCCATGAGAGACCTGTATCTGGGCTTCTCTACCCCCTGACTTGTCTATCCCAGTCCTTGGCTGGGTGCTTGGCTAGGACCGTCCCTGGAGGGCACAGGTAGCCTTGTCAGCAGATCCTGCCCTCTACTAGATCCTCCCCACAGCAGCTGTGCTAGGCTGGCCGCCACACTGCCTCACTCGTGCATCCCTCATTTATACGTCAGGACACAAACGCAAAACTCCACCATTTGGCTTTAGTGATTGCTCCACGGTGGGTGAAATTGGTTTGAAATAAATGTCTCTTTTGCCTTCCTCCCTTGGGGTGATTTTATCTTCCTCTCCACTTTGTGGAGTGATCCAGAGTCTGGCATGCGCCTGTTCTGTCTAGATATGTCCTTTTTGATGCAAAGATGTTGCCACGACTGCTGAGCCAGGGTTTCTTAAGCACCTGCTGAGGTGGCTTGCTGAAGTCCACAGTAGCTGCCCCTTCCCGGTTGTCAGGACACCTCTCTTACCAGAGCATAACTGAAAACTTAGCTGAAAGTTCAGAAGGGCTAGGACTGGGATATCTCTGGGGCCGAGGGGAGGAGGGGGCAGAACTAGATGGAGCCCTTCCTTCTCTCTCCTGGGACACTCATACCTCTGCTCTACTCTGTTGGGGAACGGGGACCTTCTGTAATGAGATAAAATCCATGTCCTCCCAGGGCAAGGGAAGTTCAGGAGGATCATTTCTTCCTTACTGATTTCATACTGAGTTCTGGCTCATGATTGCTGCCCCTACACCTCACGAGTAAGCCCTAAAGGTGGAGAGTGAGGCACTTACCTACTAAAATAACGTCTCCCTCACCTTCCCTTGATTCTCAGAGCACAACTGAGACAAGATTCCTCAGAGCACAACTGAGACATTTAAAGAAGGTAGGTCAGCTGAGAAGTGACACAGGCAAATACTCAGAGAGGACCTTGCAAACTAATCTGGTCCAGGTCCATCTACAGCCTCGGCTGTGCTCAGAAACATCCCTGCCCAGTCCCTTTTTCAAGGCGTGTGGCCTCCCTGCCCATCACCAGATGTCACAGCCATAGGAGCCACAGAGACCATCAAGTACTTTTTCAATCAGGTTCAAGAGAGAATTCAGCCCTAAAACCCTGTGCTTACTACTGCATGTAAGGGTTTAGCTGTTCTCCTGTGCATCTAAAATGGTACAAGTTATGTGCCATCCTTGCAAGAGTTGAGAAAATTGTTGCTCAAATAATTTTTCTGGTTCAGAAAAAGCCCTGCTGAAAATGGCTTTCTTCAGTTAGTGCATGTCGATGAAGTGCCAAGGAGGCTGGAGACTTGCCCCAGGGTTACATGGTTCATCCCAGCCAGTCCTCTGATGCTTACTGAGTGTGGAGAAGATACTCATTCAGAAAGAGCCTCCGACAGACACATAGCACATGCACATACACACCCATGTATATTCACATGCTTGCAAGCATACGTTCACACATGCACTCACTTGCACATACAGGCTCCTGTAGCAGCATCCCTGGAGGCATAGTACTGAACAAGCAGGCAGTCCAAGTTCAGATCTAGTTAGTTCACCCACTTCTAGCCCATGAGCCTGTTTTGTTGCCTGCTCCGAAGTTGATGAATGAAAGGAATGGTTGCTATTCGACTCAGACTGAATCCGGGTTCAATCCAACACCTTGTTGTATTCAAGGTATATTCACAGAATATTCTCAAGACACCCAGGATAGCATTGGTTACCAGTGCTTGTTTGAGGAAAACCTTCAGACTGAGCTTGCTAGCTGGCTTGTCATAGCCAGGCATCCAGGACCAACTCCTACCCTCTCCACCCCCCAATTCTTTCTTCTCCCCCCTCTTGGCTCAGCCAAATGCCCATGAGTCAGAGGCCTACCATGGTTTAGTAAGCTTCTGGCCAGCCTTCCTTTCTTTCTGCCTGCCTGCCCTATGGAGTCCCTGTATGTATTATGGCAAATTTAGAAATTTGTGGGCACATCACAGAATTAGAATGTTAGGGAAGCATGGCTGAGACATGGCATAAATTAACCCTTTTCTCCACAGTGAAAACAATATATTAAAGGCTAAGGCCTTATGGGGCTGGCCTGCTTGGAGAAAGGGAGAACAACTGAAATCTGCATTTTGCCTTGAGAATAGGTGGTTCAGATTCCTGAATTTCCTACTGAGTTGAAAGTTAAGCAGGAAAACCCTGTCTGTGGCTTTTTGTTCCTGTTTCCTTTCCAGCCCCATAAATGGATTATGATGAGTGGGATTGAATCTCTCTGAATATATTGAGGTTTTACATGGTTTCAGCATCCTCATTCTTCAAGGCCTCAACCATGTTCAGGAGTGGTCTGACATGCGGGAGATGAAGCTGGATAAATGATCCCCATAGAAGCTAGCTCTGGAAACTGCTTTTGAAGAGAAAACCAAATTTTACTGGCTTTTCGGGGGGGGGCAGTTCTGGTGAGCACCAAGGGCCTGCTTGGCACCAGCGGGTGTGGGGAGCTGCTCTGGTGGCCCCACTTTGGTGGCAGGTCATTGCAGGTTCCAGGTAATCGAAGTTTGCCTGCGGTTTTCTCTCAGACACGGTACTCTGGGTGACCTGTGCCCAGCTGGACCTAACTCAGTGATACAGCTCAGGGCTGTCTTACTTCCTGCTCATAACCTGCCAGTCCTCTTTCAGGCCTCAGTGCCTCAGTCAGCACTTTCCATGATACCTCAGAAGGAACCGCTCTGACACTGGTTCAGCTTTTTATTTTTCTGATAAATTTTTAAAATTTTCTTATTTTCATACAATATTGGCCATGACTGTATAGTTATTGTTCCCCTTAAGTATGGCCCTCCCATCAGTAATGCACCCCTGTACCACCACCCTGCTCCCCCTTCCCCACTTCCCCACTCCAGTCACTCCAACTCCTCTCTTGCTGCAAGTCCTTGGTCTATGCTTTTTCTTTTCTGGAGTAATATCTTTTTCCTGAGTGAGGACCTGCACTCCTGGGATGCAGCAGACCAGGCTGCTCAGATATCCAGGATTAACTGTGAGGCAGGTAGCTGGGCCCAGTGCATCAGGAACCTCTTGTAGGGCAGGTGTGTGTTATGATTTTCCAGGCTCCTTGTTTTTGGCTTTTCCTGTGGTGCATAATACTGTCTCCTTTTCTCCAGACCTGTGTGTTTATTGCTTCCATGCCTCCTCATTCATGCTGGCTGTTTCCTCCATTCCAATGTCTGTCACGCGAGGCTTCTGAGCCTTATAGTTCTGGTATCTGGCATTGGGAACCCAACTCCCACCCACTGGCAGTAGAGAAATACCCCAGTGGTGACAGACTCCAGCAGGTGGTTGGTCCAGCTCCTCTTTTCTCTCATGGCTTACAGTTCTGCCATGGGGCTGTAACCACATCTCTCTGGCTTCCACCATTCCCTCCTCCCCCCCATGGAAAAGGAGGGAGCCTTGTTCCAAATGCACACATCTCTGGGCCAGGGATTTTGTACCCCAGATCCCAGAGGCATTGTAGATGGAGCTCTGTGACACGTCATCACTATAGTTAACCCTACAGTTCTTTCTCTTGTGGTTCTGACCATGCTCTGTTTGGGTCCTACTCAGGTGATGAGTGTATCCAGGGCAGTCATTTGTTCCTCTCCTCTCCTGTATGTCTGCAGGTGGGGTGCGGGTTTTCTCCTTCCTGGTGCAGGTCTGATTGAAGTAGGAATAAACCAGAGGGGATTTACTCCCCCTCCCCCAAGTCTTCACCCTAGCAGAGGTGTCCATCCCTCACCCCCCTCACTTAGGAATGGATGCTGGCTCCCTCAGCCTGAGACCCCTATATCCTAAGACCCTGAGATCCTGGTAGTGTAAGACTAACCCTGCCCCACCCCCCCACCTGCAGCCTAGGCCTCTGTGGGGATGTGCTGGGGGCCCTCCTCAGAGCACAGGCCATCCAGGGGGACTTTCAGCTCCCACTTCTGACCTGACTGGGACAAGGGTTGGGTCTCCATGTTGTTTTTTTTTTTTTTTAATTTAGTGCGTACCACATGTGTATACCCCAGACAAAACAGAATTGATTTATAATTTTCTTAATGGAAGCACCAGCTCTAGTTGCTCCCGAAATAGATCGTTACCCTGCCACCTTTCATAATTTTTTCCCTCCCATTTTTTTAACACCGCCATGATCTAAAAATATGTTTTATTTCAGCCTTCTATCGTAATTCAAGAAACGCCAAGCATTTCTTTTTCAGACCTTTAATTTATAGCGTGTTTGTTCAGTTTCTCTTCATTAATTAATGTTCTTCCCAGACCCCCATGCCAGAGTCTTTGTGTAATGCCCTCTTACAGTAAGCAGGTGCTTTTATCCTTAATGAACAATTTCCTGGAAAATACTGAAATAAACAACGAATAATCAGGCCAGGAGCACAATGACTCTGGGAGTTGTGTGCCATTCTGCAAATTAAACCCAGGGAGATGAGGACAGGTTTTTGTCTGCCGAGTTGCTGTTTTAGTGGTTCTTTCCTTGGGCTAGGAGCATGGGGTGCTGAAGTTCTGAAAGGTGAGTGAGTGTCTTGCTCCTCCAGGAAATCAGAGTTCAGAGAAACAATTTTATCATAAATGTATGCAGCCGCAGGGATGTTTTCAGACATAGTCTAGGTCAGAAACACAGCCAAATTGGCCCCTGGCTCCATACTTGCAATCATCTCTAGTTTAGGTTATGGGTCAACAGGGTCTGAGCTGGGCTGAACTGCAAACTTACTGGAATTCATCTTTAGTCCCTTTCTGCTCTGGCAGATTAACCCCACTCTAAAGAGGCAGTCCTTATCGGAGGCCCAAATAAGTTCATTCCCTCTCTGCACATGCCCCTGGAGAATTTGTAGCAACCCCCAACATGTCCCAGCAAGGATGTGATCACTTTATTTTAACCACCTGTAAATTCACAGGCCCTTTCCATAGCCCTCATTTGTTTAACCCTTGGATTCAGAGTTTCTTACTAGTCCCACTTTAAGGAGGAGGAAGCAGGGGCTCTTGGAGGTTGAGTGACTTACTCAAGATCTCACAACTGGGAAGAAACAGAGGTGGATTTGGACCTAGGAAGTGAGTTGAGGGTTCCAGGTACTTGTCACCCCTTGGAGGGGCAGCGTTGTAGGTGTGCCAGGGATTGAATGAACTCTGGAGTGAGGTGGCGCTCCCCATGCTGACCTGACCAGGCAACAAGCCAGAATATATCAGTGTCATGGTCAAAGGGCTGCAATAAATTTCTTTTAAAATCTGAATACCTGGTTCATTTATTATACTGGATAGTGCTGGCACAATCATACATTATCCATCCATTTTTCTGTGTCTCGAGATCATTTTGGGTCTTTGAAATGCTATAATGTTTTTAATGACACCATGGACACAACCACAGTATGGACCCCTCTCCTACAATTGTGACAGCCATTTCCCTCTGATCAGGAAGGGATCCTTGGGACTTCAGGCTCAAATTTTATAAATCCCTACTCTTTGGGAAAATGCACCTCAAATAGCAGTAGGGGAAAGTGTGAGCGTAGAGGAGGGGACTCTGTGGGGAAACTGCCTAAAGTGTGCCACTTTTTTTACTTTCAAAATGAAGATGGCTTTATTGTGGTTTTTCAAACTTTAAAACTGAGATTGGTTCATCATAGAAAGTGAGAACATACGCAAGTGTAGAGAAGAAAGTCACCTAAAATGTCGTCACCCGGGCATCTTCAATAACATTTTTAACATCCTTCTGGACATCTTTCTCTTCTTACTGCCTCTCTTTACACATACACGCACACAACACCTGGCATAAATGTGATCGTATTGTTCATGCTGTTTGGTACCACATTTTTCACATAATAATACATCGGGGTCATCTTTCTATGTCTCTGAACTTATGCGTATTGTATTAAAATAGCTTTGCTTTTCTGATTATAGTGAAAATAGTGCTCATTGTGAGGGACACTAATATAGCAACAAAAATGTTTGCATTGAAAGCACAAGTCCTATTATATTGCTTTCTCCTCCCCAACCCTCTGTGAAGGATGATCACTATTAATACTATATTTATAGTATATTTAGCATCTATATTTTCCACATAACAATATTTTGAATGTTTATATAGTATTTTGTTATGTAGATCTGGAGGAATTTGCTTAGGACCCTACTGATGGTTATTTAGGTTGTTTGATGTTAGAACAAATATCACTTTATTAAGAGATGATACAATAAACATTCTTGAACCTGCCCTTGGCAATATTCTTAAAAATTAGATTGCAGATATAAAATGATGTGTAAAGATATCCTGTATTGCCAAGCTTTCCAGAGCATGCGCATTAGCAGTGTCCAAGTAAACGACCCTTCAGGTTTCAGGACAGCTGGAGTCTGGTCTCAGACTCTCTTGAAGTAGATGCATGCAGAAGGTTGCAGAAGGAAGTCTGAATAGGATGCCTATGTCTGGGTGGTGATAGCTAGGCCCTTCTGTTTACCTAGCTGGGAGGGGTGACCCCCAAGGTGTGATGGAGCAGGGGCTGCTCTGGTGTGGACAAAAGACAGGCAGCCAGTCTTCAGACGAGATCGGGCGCGTTCAGGGTGGTATGGCCATAGGAGGCAGCCAGTCTTCAAAAGGGTGCTGAGGATGGACAGAGGCAGGCAGAACTGAGGGTCCCAATCACCACAGTGCTACTGAGACCTGCATTTCCATGAGTGGCTTGTGTCTTAATATGAGAATCTGTTATTCTCTCCTCCTCTTTAGTCAAACAGGAAAAGGAGGTTCAGGCAGCGAAATGAATTCTCCAGGATCTGGGCTGGAATTCATTTCTCCTTCCTCCTCTGCTTAATCTCCTTGCAAAGGGGAGGGGAGAGGAGGAAGACTGAGGAGGGGATGGGCAGGGAGAGGAGACACAATGTAGGTGAATTTGTAGAGCCGCCAAGGGTCAGAGAGATGAGGCTTGACCCCAGCCTCGGAGACAAGCAGATAAGGAAGCTCAGAGAGGGCAGCCACCTTTCCCAGATCACAGGAGGTGACTTAGCAGACAGAGGGGAAGAATGGAAAGCTGAGCTGCTCCTGAGCTGCACTGGGATTTAGGAGGGAGTCCAAGGGAGAGGAGGAGGGTAGCTGATCTGATCTGGGGGCTGGAACTGGGAGGCTGCCCCAAGTTTATGAGGTGCTGCTCTCCCCTCAGAGAATTCAGCTTTGATCCAGAAAGGATTCAGAGGCACCTGGAACGGAGATGGACCAGATTCGAGGTGTGGGCACCCATTGGGATCTTAAGCACTGATCCCTGTGATGCCACGGATGTTTCAACACACTTGCCCGAAGCTTCCTGCCTGGGAAAGGCTTGGACTCTGAATTAGCCACGTCCTGGATGCACTGCTCTCTCAGGCCGGTTCCCACACACCTGTAGTAGGTGCTCAGGGCAACGCCTGTCTGGGTCATGTTCATGACCACAGTTTCTGGCAAGTGTTTCATAAATGTCTGCTGAGGGGATGGATGAAAGATGGGGCTGTTAAGACTGACTTGGACTCACCAAATATATAATCGCACATAGATTTTCCAGCCTAGGAGTTTTCTCTCAATGTCTTTTTCTCCTCACAGCTCCTTAGAAATTCAAGAAGTCAGAATTATAGAGTGGGAATGTTTTTTTGAAGTGGGGAAATATAGGTCAGGAGGAAACTAATATTTTATTGACACCTTCTCTGTGTCAGATGCCGGACCAAGAGCTTTACCTGTGGACTGGTTTAGTATCCTAACAGCCCTGTGAAGTTGGCCTTGTGATCGATGTGAGACACGCAGCCTCAGACCCGGTAAATGATTTTATGCAGGTTGTGTAGCAAATAAGGCAGAGTGAGGATTCAGGCCCAGATTACTGCAATTCCACCAATCCCTTCACACGAATCTCGAATCTTGCCACCAGCATGTTGTGTGGCCTCAGGCTGGTCCCCAAGGCTTGCTTGTTTCCCTGTCATGGGACAAAGTCAGGTGGCTGAGCCTTCCAGGTCTGCCCTGGTGCCAGTTCGGATACCACTTGGCTTACTGTCATCCTCACAACTTGCTCCTGCGGGAGATTTCATTTTCCAGTGGTGGTTGATTTCCCAGGATCCTAGCGTCCAACTCTCTCCTCTTATCTGGGCACTTGTGGTTTGAGAAATGTTTTATTCGGAGTGGTTGGGAGTAGGGACTAACCCTGGTAGATCTATGTGATCCTGAATGACTGCTCGTCTTGATGGGTGAGGCTGTGGTGTAACGCCGGGTCATGACAACTCCCACAGTTTTGAGTGCCCGGCAGCCCTGGTAGGGGTGGGACAGGGAAGCAGAGCAGGCATGGGTTGAGGGGAGCAAGCAAGCCTCAGGCTTGGTCAGGCTAGCTGAGTTGCCCTGATTTGCAAAGAAATGGAAAGATGAAGATAATTGCTTTGTGGGAAATGGAATGGCCTAAGAACACAGATAAGTTTTTCCCTTCATCTTTGGAGGATCTGGTGACTGGGGGTGCACCTGCTGACTGCTTGAAAATAGGAGAGTTCAGGGTCCAGAACCCAGAGGCTTTGCAAAATGGGAATGGGTGGGTTCTTTATTAGTTTGCTGTTTTCTGTATATCTCTGACTCCCCACCTTTTGAGTGAATGAGAGAGAAAGAGAGAGAGAGAGTGAGAGAGAGAGAGTATGTGCATATGCAGCTCTCTATGATTTCTCTCTGAGCCTGACTGCTCTCCAGGTCAACTGGTCTTTGCAGGGCTGGAGGGCACAGGGGAAAGGACAGTCTTTTGTCCCTGATTAATGGGCACTACGACCTCCCTGGTGCCATTTTCAGGATTTGCAGCCTGAGGCTTCCCAGGCTAGCAGATTTATTAGGGTGGTGGGGCCCAAAATCAGGGGAGGACATTTACCATGTCTCAGGGGGTGCCTCCAACTCTCTCTGATTTATCCCATGGGCAGGCAGCTGGCAGAGCCTCCATGTAGGCGCTGGGAATTTTTGCTGCACTTCTGCAGTCAGAAAATCGCTCTTTTGGAGATTAAGAGATGTGGATTTATTTTTTTTTTCAACTTTTTTTTTTTTATGTGGAGAGATTAGAAAGTGTTCAACATAAACCTGGCCCCTGATGGGATTGCTGGAGGCCTCATCAAGCAAAGGGTGAAGCCTCTTAATTTCAGGCTGATCACACTGCTCTTTTCATCTCCCACTAATCAGATCCCAGCAAAGCCAGCAAACAGGGGGGGCTTGGGGACTGGGAGTCAGTTGAGAGCAGGGGGCCGATAAAGGGGAAGGTCCACTAGATGCAATGATAACCTTGGCATTTGCCCCACTGAATGCAAACTTGGCTTTTCTGTTTTATTCAGGAAAAAAAAAAGTGTGTGTGTGTGTGTGTGTGTGTGTGTGTGTGTGTGTGTGTTATCTTCTATAAATAGAAGATAGAAATCTCTCTCTCTACACCCACATGCTGGGAGGTATGTGAGGCGTTTGCTTTATCAGTCCCAGTTTGGGGTTTGCTTCTGCTGCTTCTGAGCCTGAAAGCGCCTTTTCATGAGATGCTTGGAACACCAGTCAGTCCCCCATTGCAGTTTGAGCCATTGATTAGATTTCAATGCCTGCCTTGTGCTGGTTCTTGGAGCAGACAGACCCCAGTGCTGGTGAGTGGACCAGGCAAGAGTCTGAATTGCTCTCAGGATGTCATGGATCCCTGCTATATCTGTCACCAACAGACTGGTGTCTCCATGTATTGTTACCATAGCAGGGAATGCCCTCTGCAGTGTAACCTGCTGTTGGGACAGGTGTTCGGAGACCTCTTGTCAGGTCAGACACAAGCAGTATGGCTGATCCTGAGCTTGGGATAACTGAGAGTTTAGGAAGTGATTACTTGTAGGGTTAATAATCAATTAGCAAAGGTGTATTAAACCTTTATTATGTGCAGGTGATGCTTTGGGAATTGGGGACAACATTGAACACAGCATACCACAAGCCCTGACCTCTTAAAGCATGTACTAGCAACATGGTACAAAGGAAGGGAAGATGACATATAGGTTCTAAGCACCAGAGGGTAGTACTGAGGCTATACCTAGATGGCTTATATAAGAGAGGAGCAGTTTCCCAAGTTTCAGAGATGCAGGACAAGGCAACAAAAGCACGGCATCTGTGTGTCCATCTCCCTCCAACTCAGTGCCCATGACAGACATTACCGATCAATCTTGCCATATTTTCCCACCCAGCTCAGTTTCTCAGCATAACATTACAGTCACTACCAGTTGATCCTTCCAGTGTTGTGTGAATGGAAACCTTTCATGTCTTAACGTCCTCTCGCTCTGCCTCTAGTGCCAATTTGTTGCGAAGAAGGGTTTCCTGAAAGAGACTGGGATACACAGGGAGCAGGTTCTAGATATATGGACCAGGGTTCTGTGTCCAAGATTTTGGCACAAATAAGAGAACATGGCAGGTGGTGAAAGCGAAGCAGGTGGTAAAGAATTTTCACACAGATGGATTGTGAGGTCATAACAACTGATCCCAGGGCAGGGGCCATCTGTTTGTCTGTCTGCCCTCTGCCTTTTTTTTTTTTTTTTTTTTTTTTGAATCTTAGTTAATATGAGCAGCTGGTGCCTGCCAGGTATGGGCTGCCATCAGATAGACTGGACACCACAGGTGGTGGTGGGGCCCTGGCAGAGGATGGGTTATGGGAGATTGTACACTCTAAGGTCTACTCAGTCAGCTAGGAGGAGGAGCCTTTGCTATGACATCGGTGTCTTTTAAACACTCACTGCAGATTCCCTTACCACACATGCCAACCACAGAAACCCTTCAAGTGTTAGAATAAATAAGTGAATACAAACTGAAAAATGTAAATTGACAGGTCCAGGCTTCCCTTCAGACTTAGTCTTGATGGAGTGAAGTAGAGTCTCCCAAAATGATATCCTGAGGACCCTGCTTCTAGACTAGGAAATACTGCATGAGAAGGGGAAAGTGGGTAAAACATGCCTCTTCAGGGACTCTCAGAGCCCAAGGTATGCTAAGATAACACTGCATGTTTGAAATGAGGACATAGCAATGCCACATCTCCTGAATTTCTTCACTCATGGAAACCTTAGAGATTCTAGTATTCCATAGAACCCAGTGTGGGGAAAGAAGATCCTTATGTTGCCCACCTCACTGCCTCATGCGTGCATGCCCTTTCTTTGCCCTCTGCCTTTCCAAATTCTGTCCAATTTAAATCCCATCCACACCATGAAGTCTCTGATACAACCTACCCTTCAGTGGGTCTTAACTACTTGCTGCTTTAGTCTCCTCAAGTAGACTGCAACTGACTCACTGCTGGTGGTGCTCCAGGGATGCTCAGACCATTGGGTCAGACTGCTCAGGTGTGTGGACTGACTACACCTGTGTGAAGGTGTGAGTCTTACCTCTTGACCACTTTCTCTTCCCTCATCTTCCTCTCTAGTTCTTCAGGGACTTGACACCCCCCCCCCCCAGCTCCCAGTCAGGAAAGAAATGTCTCCATCTCTGGAACTTCACTTACTTCTTAATATTCAGGAAGCATGGACAAGAGGGAAGCGAACTGGCTGCTCTATTTCCATGTTCCCTTCCTCCGAAGTGAAACTAGGGGCATTTTCTTATTTAATAATTAATGCCCTAAATCAGATCTTGCCCGATAGGTTAACCTCTGTCGCTCCGAATGGAGTCAGGCTAATAACCACTACGGTAGGATTGATTTTCCCTCAGTCATCTTATAAGCTTGTGTCTTTGGGGTCCACCTCCTGAGAGGGAGCCCAGGGAAACCCCATTAGAGTTAATGGCGGTGAGTTGTCCCACAGGGGGACAGCTCCTTTCTGGCTGCTTTTCATGCTTCCTCAGGGAAGTGTCTGAGACAAGCAGAAATACTTTCTCAAGTCAGCTCCTGACATGAGAAGAAACTGACTAGTTCAGTCAAGGATTTGACCTCCACCTTCATGGCATTTCCAGGCACATCAGAAAGATCATTTAAATATGTTGAAAAAGTTGTCAGTGCAGGGAGGGCAGGGATAAGAGCTGCACCTTGTGGCCCAGTAGGTGCTAAGCCCTGCAGGCAACAGGGCAGCTGGGACCCTGACCTGGACGTCAAGCCAGGAAGCTGAGGGTAAGGGGATGGTGAGAGTCAAGTTACCTCCATCCCCCTCTCCTCTCCCATCACCAGAGGTCAAAAGGGACCAGAGGAACAATCTTGTCGTTCATAAGCTTCATAAGTGTCAAGCTGAGGTCAGGGAACCTTGAGAAGGATGATGATGGAGATTACAGGAGCTGTCCAAGTGTTGCCATGGGGCCATGGAGAGAGCCAAGTGGGACATTCTCTTTAGCTGGTTTCAGACCTTTCTGAGCACCATATCCCTTTGTTTCTCTATTTGATTTTCCCCATACCTGGTCAGCCCAAACCCCATCTGACAGAGGTTGCTGGTCTTCTCCCCAAATCTCCTTGCCATGTCTGAGACTGTTTCTTCCTTGTCCTGGCTGTGTGGGCTCCAGTTTGTGCTGGGCACACTTTAGAGGTGCTGATTAGGTCTCTGAGGACCAGGGGTGGGTGGGGGGTGGGAGAGAGACTTGGCGGGGGTGAGCAGCTATGGTTTGCATATTCCTGGACTCTGCAAGTTGAGCAAAAATACCAAGATTGTTCTTCTCTTTCCTAACCTATTTTCAGAGTACATTTAGCCAGGTTATTTTCAGATCTCAGAGAGAAAAACTTCATTAATCATTAATTTGGACCCCCATGGTTATACAAAATTTGTGGCAATTTGTTTATCTTTGAAGGAACTGCTAAGAAAAGTTTAACAAGGAAATTAAAGGGGGTGGGGAGAAGAGTGCTGACCTTTCGTGAAGACAGGCGCTCCATTAAGCTTCCCTCTGGGCTCAAATGAATGTGCAACATCCATGGTTCTCTTCTCTGCCCCCCAGGAAGTCTGAGTACCTCCTATTTGTAAACAGGGGGCCAGTCAACTATTTCAAGACCAGGGACCCCTAGCAAAATATTTTCTGTGCCATTCCCACCCCCAGGTATCCGGCTGCTTTTTTTTTTTTTTTTTAAGTGTGACTGATTGAAAAGAAAAGCTATTCTGAATACAATAAAGCTTTTAAGCAAATCATAGCAGCATCCATGTGCACATGAAAAATGGTGCTCTCCTTTAAGTCACAGTATTCCTTTAGGTTATCAAACATGTTTGGGCACTTATGAAGTTTATCTCCCCTGGAGGCGACTCTGGGGTCCCCATCCCCATCACATGGGAAGTCTGGGAAGTCTTAGGTAGTTTCTCTAAGGCTGTAAGACCTATAATCCTGGAGACCAGGTAATTTCAGCCACTTGCACCTTAATGGTTCTCTGCCTTCATGAGGAGCCCTTCTTTGGGGAATCCTAAGTTTAGGGATAAAGGGAGCTTGGTGTAGGTATGCTTAACACCTGCGAAGGGGACCTCAATCAGACTCTATAAGCTACTTCTTTAAAGGCTTTTCCAGGCTGCCCAAACTCCCCATCCCACAGTGTACAAGATGGGAGGTGACTGGCATCACTCTGGGTGTCGGTGGTTACCATCCCATGAGGGCAAAAGATGTAAGGTCCACTCTTCTTAGTGGTTTGCTTAACCAGAGCTACTTAGAAGAGCAGCTTCAGCGCAGCTCCCACAAGGGCACCTTCTTCTCTTTGTGGCTGGGATGGGGGAGGGGGAGAGTAGGTAAAGGAGGAGTACCAGCAAGCATGTCAGACATGAGGGAGAGGGAGGGTTGAGGGAGAGGGAGAACCTTGCCTTTGAAGGAGTCATGATCAGGGGTTCTTGGTTCAAGGATGGACTTGAGGCTCTGAGACCCTGAAATTATAGCCAAATGTTGTATATTAGAGGAGGGGAGCATTTGGAGGGAGGAGTATCTACCTGCACTAGATTCACAAAGTGCTCCATAGCCGAAACTTCCCCAAAGCCTGGCACTGAATTTCAACTTTTCCCTGACTCAGGCTTCCCACTCCCTGGCTACTCAGAACTGGTGAAGTGTTACTGTGTTAGTCAAAACCCACAAGTGTAAAATATCAAATGCTCATTACCCAATGATGATGGGAGCCTTAGTCTGCTTAGCAAGTCTGTTCTGCTGCTTGTGTATAAGAATTCTCAGCACCCAACAGATGCCCCAGAAAACAGCCTGATTGATGACGCTGCCTCCTTTGTTCTCCCACACAGGCCCCGGGATGGCGCTCTCCGTGACTGGCCTCCTGTTCTTCTCCCTCCTGCACACCACCGTCTCCCTGAATCCCGAGGACCCCAATGTATGCAGCCACTGGGAGAGGTAAGACGTGGGCCTCAGAGGAGCAGGTTCTCCCCGGGGGTCTCTCCTGGGTGTGGCACGATGAGAGATAAATGACAAGCCTGGAACCTGCAGTTCAGCTGGAGAGACAGCACAACTATCCAAAGACAGAATCATGTGGTCCCTCAAAGACTCAGAGCTGTGGGAAGTCAGGGTGGAGGGGTCGAGCGACAGGCAACTAAAATGATGCTGTCAGCTAAAATGGTGGTGCACTCATGGCTCTGTCCGTGATCACACTTCTCAGCCATCTTACAGATGAGGAAGTGGCAGCCTGGGGACTCCCAGCCCAGCCAGTCTGGTGGGGTTCAGTGACTGTGGTCCAGATGTATTGTTCTTTGATGCTCCCAGGACCAACAGCAGCTCAGCAGCTGGGCTCTGTGGGTGGTCAGCAGCTTTCCCAGATGGATAACCGGGCCTTGCTGCGTCCAATCTGGTGGAGGTGTGGGGAGGCTACCTGAGGAAAGGAGGTGATGAAGAGCTGAAGAGCTGGCTACGTTCTGGCTGCGGCACTGGGTTCAGGGGGACCGTCTGCAGGGCCCAGCCTGACTTTGAAGCACAAGGTTAAAGTATTGATTTTGGTGAGCAGGAAGACAGTGACCAGAGACCCAATCAGGAAAAACCAAATTAAACCCTGGAATTGATTGGCTGTGCTGACCAGGATGACTCTGCCACTTAGATGTTAATAAATCAAATGAATAAAATTAAGATGAGGGCCCCATGGGGGGAAGGTAGAGGAGGCAGGTGGAATGGTTCCTGCTCTGTGCTGTGAGGGTGAGAGTCCCAGCCCCAGGACAGGGCAGGCACCTCACCCAGGAGGTACTGGCCTGGCCTCCAGCAAGCACCCTGTGGGGTCCCCACAGAGGACAGGCTGGAGCAGAAGGCAGCATTGCTCTGTGCACAAGATTGGTGACGAGGGGCCAGGCACTGTGGCTCGTGCCTGTAAGCTTCAGCCTATGAAGCGGCCGGGGCTAGGGATCGAGGTTTGAGTCCCGCCTGGGGCCTGTAGCGAGACCTAGTTCCAAAAAAACAGCTGGGCGTGGTGGTGCACGCCTGTAATCCCAGCTACCTGGGAAGCTGAGGTTGGGGATTGCTTGAGTCTGTGGTACCACGGGCAATGGGAGCCTGCAGTTCCACAGGCAAAAATAGCAAGACCTAGTCTCAAAAAAAAAAAAAAAGATTGGTGATGAGAAGATGTTGAAGTTGAAGTCTGTTGGCTGCCAGACGCAAGGTAGGAGAAATGAATTGACCAGAAGAGATTGCCCCGCCACAGCCGGGGGTCAAATGGAAGTATGAACCTTGAGACAACTT
>PVHY01005229.1:43438-85117 GCA_004024945.1 Uropsilus gracilis
GAGGGAGGGAGGGAGGGAGGAGAGGGGAGAGAGGAGAGAGAGAGGTCTATTCTACTCTGGATCTTTCCACCTGCTAGTTGAGTGACTTTGGGGACGTTTCTGAGCCACTCTGAGCCTGCTTTCCACCTCTGTTGAGTGGGGGAGAGTAATTAGCCCTGCCACACAGGTTTGTTGGAGGGTCAGGTTACTAGTCTCATGAAAGTGCTCTGAGAACCTTAAAACCCTTTCCTTGTTGTCTTTCCTTGTTGGTGATTCTGACTTCGCAGGAACTACCACAGACTTTAATATGTACCAGGCTCACTGGGGCCGCATATAGAAAATAGAGTCTCCTGGGTTCTTTCCCCAGAGATGCTGATTTTATTGGACTGGGTAGAGCCTAGGAATATGCATTTTTCATAAGCTTTCCATGTGACTCTGAAGTTTTCAGGCCTTTTGCCCCTTCTGGCTTTGGTGAATTTAAACCTTTATTTCCCAGTGGATGAGAGAGATGGCAGGTAGAATTTCACATTACATTAATCTCTGGTTTGCAGACTCCAGCCTCAGCAACCTGTTCTTATCTACCTGGCTATCTGTGATGTATCCCAGGCTCTGGAATCCATCCTTTGCCCAGCTCTACATACATAGGTCCTTTTTCTCCAGAGAGCCTTCTCTGAATGCAAGGACCCATTCTACTGCCTCTTCCTGGAGTCTCATTGCACCAGTGGGTCAGTTAGACCTGAAATCAAACTTTTGAAACCTGCCTAACAGGAGTAAATTTGCAATGTGAAAATACTCTGACCAAGCCTGTCCTGAGTTGGCATTCTAGGCTGACTGGGCTATTGGTTGAGGTTAGAGTTTAGGTGGGAAGACAAGGAGGGGCCCTAACAGCTAAAAGTAGGTGGGGACCCCAGGTTTCTCTAGCTTTGGGGAGCAGCCTTGCAGTGATGTCCCATGCCACCAGGGGCACCTCCTTTTAGGCTTTTCCAGTTGAACTATGCTACCAGTACTTGTGTGTGGAGCTACTTGGTATCATTCCAAAAGCACTCTTTGGTCCCCAGAGACCACTTAGGGAGGACTTCCAAACAGGATTAGTGCTTCTGGAGGATTCCTTGTTAATTATGCACCTCCACCATAAAACCCAGGGGGAAGACCTCTCCTGGCCAGTAAAGCCCTGCTCTACAAGATAATTCTGGCCCCTCATTAACGTGTTGGCAAAAGAACATGTTAAACCACCCAACCATGAAACTAGGGGCACACATTTTGCCTCAGAGACTTGGAGTGGGTTCAAGGTATGCTTGCCAGTCTGGCTCAGCTCAGGGCACCCCCGCAGATTAGGGTCTGACCCCCATGATGCCCTCTCTGTTCGGCTGTGTCTTTTCTCTGGTGCTAGAATGGGTGCCTGTGACCCTGAGTGCTTAAAGAAGAAAATCTTTCCAGTTCCTTCAGTCTCTGGGTCTTGCACTTCCTTCCCCCACAATGATCAGAGAAACTATCTCTCAGTGCCTAGGACATGGGGTAGATCATTGCCAGTCATCTGATGATATCATCAGCATCTATTAAAAATTTACTGTGTACCCCTTAAGCATATTGCATGTATTATCTTAATCTTTCCACCAGCCTGAGAGAGATATTATTATCCTCCTGGTCCTCACTAACTACAAGAAGTCCTTGATAATATTTATCATAGATTTACAGGTGAGGAGATGAAGACTCATGAGTTAAATGACATGTCGACAACATGGATGGAACTAGAAAGACTCATATTAGCAGAAATAAGCCAAAAAGAAAAAGAGAAGTACAGGATGGTCTCACTTATATGATGAATATAGGGAAAAACAAACAAATGAATAAGGAAAAAAAAAAAAACAATGGGACTGAACAAAGGAGCGAGAGAGGAGGAGGGGGAGGAAAGCAGGGGAGGGAAGAGCACAAAAGATCAGGATGGTTAACAGGTGTTAGCAAAGTGGGAAAGCCCCAGGGTACACAATAATGCAATAATGTAATATAAATATATGTATATATGCAAATTTTTTAAAAATGACATGTTGAAGGGTAAGCTGCTAAGGAGTAACAGGGCTCAAACTTGATCTAGAGCCTATTTGCTTCTTCTTTCACTCTCCACCTGCAAGTGAGATGCTCGGTAGACATGGAATTTCAAAGACGTGGAAATTTAGAGTTGGAAGGGGCCTTTGGGATGCCCGGTGGGTGGTCAACTGCCTCAGTTTCCCCAAGTTTGGAGATAAAACACAGGTTTGGTCCATGTCTCCAAAAATGTGTGTCAGGTAGTAGAATCTCATCAAGGGCCCTCGTTCCAGCCTCAGTGCTTCCACAAAACAGAACTTCCTGCCACCCTGAGTCCTATGTATTGCTGCTGCTCCTGGCCCCCCTCTTTCTATGTCAGAGAGCCTGCTATGCCCAGCCCCTTTGAAAGCAAACCGGCAGTTTCCTCAGGCAAAGCAGACGGGCTTTTACAGTCTGGCTCTTGCCATCTGGCCCAGGTCATGAGCCTTCTGGGGGAAAACACAGTTTAATACTAATCTACCAAAAATTAATTCTGAAAATTGCAGCTGGGGTCCTCTCCCAGCTTTCACAGGAAGTCTGAGTCCTGCTTCAGCATCCTGCTTGACTCCCTCTTCATTGAACTCCTACCAGGGGAAGACAGGTAGAAAGACTTGTTTTGGTAAAGCTGAGATCTACTTTCCTGTCCAGGTTTATAGCTAACAGGCAGGATAAGATGTAACTTCATTCTAGAAGTCTGGGGCATGTCTTCAATGCACCCCCAGTCACAGCAGAGATGTAATAGGGTGAAGGTACTTGGGAAAGACGCTCTGCTCTCTGATGCTCAGCTTCCTTGCCTGTAATATGAAGATAACAATGCCATTCACCTTGAATGAGGGATTGAAACAGCTAACACAGGACATTTAATATTTGACCATTTATTGGTACCAGCTGAGTGACCCAGGCAAGTGGCTTCCCTCTGAAACTTAAATTTCTTCATCTGTGAAATGGGACCAGTATCCTGAGTTGCTGTAAAGACCCCCTTCATACACGTGCTTTGAAAACCATAAAGATCTGAAGAATGTATTTTAAAACTTACTGACTCTGCCTTTCAGAGTCACGTAGAACAAACTGAAACTTGTATTCTCTACTAAATGAAAAAGATGATCTAGAATTTCAGAAAATGAGTTGGGCCAATGGGCAGTAAAGGATGTGCCCTCAATCCACACTGGGGCCAGGAAGGTCTGAGTGCTGAGAGGTTCAGGGCAGAAGGAAGTTGATGGGATGGAGGGAGGTTGGAGCCCCTAAACACTGGGCTGTTGGGAAAGGAGACCCTATCCTATATATTAGCTCCTCTCCTGAGTGCTAACCATAGTGCACATCTCTGTCTGTCAGTTATGCTGTGACTGTCCAGGAATCGTATGCACACCCTTTCGACCAGATCTACTACACGCGATGCACAGACATCCTCAACTGGTTCAAGTGTACCAGGCACCGGTGAGTACTCTATCAGATGATGGGGCAAGGAAAAGGTCCAGGGCTTCAGGGCTTGCCTTGGTGTGAGTTAGCAGCAGGTGTGGTCAACACTTTGCCTCTGCCACTGCTATTGCTCTTTACACCGAGCACCTGAGATGCTCTGCTGAGGCTTCCTTCTGGCAAGGGGAGTTTAAGGGCAGTCAGGTCAGAGGCACTAGAGGGTCACTGTCCTGGGAGTATTCTTCTCTTATAGTGGTCAGTACAAAATTGGTGCATAATCCTCCAGCTTCCACAGCCTAAGTGTAGACTCCCTTGAGAGGTGTGTTCTGTACCATACCCCAAGGCTTCCCAGTAGAATAGAATCCCAGTTGCCCATGATAGTAACCTACTTAGTAACACACACTGAATTGGCTACCTTTATTTTCCCCAACATCCCAGTGCTTCCCAAATAAATTGTTTGTCTTTAAATTCATGCCTTGGGGACTATTTCTGGGGGCAAAGCCCCACTAAGACAGTCCTCATGAGAGCATATATAACCCTGTGACAGGTCATCTGGCTTGGGGAACATGGTGCAAGGAGAACTCAACACCCTCCTGGCACTTTGGCCAGGCAGCCATTGAAGAGTACTCAATCTGAATGACTGCATGTGGGAACCCTACTAACTTGTCTGCAGTCCTAAAAACCATGACATGCCCTCATGTCAGTGAGGAAGAGAAGGAAAGAAGTCAGTGTTGTTGGTGGATCCTGGACAAGTCACTTCACTTCAGGATTCCCATTGTATTCACCAGAGTAATCCTTATCCTACCTACTCACAGGGTTCACTCAAGTGAGTGATGTGCAAGTACTTTGAAAGACAAAGGAGAAAATGGGAGAAAAGTGTGAGGATCAGATGCATGCAAGGTGACTTTATTATTTGAGGGGTGAAAAACCAGCAGATGAAGGATAAGTGAGGGAGTGAGGGAAAGTTTGCCTGATAGGCCTGTTTCTTTGTTACTGAGCATCTGAGTTGGTCCCAGATTTCTTTTGCTCCTTGTGAACCCAGTTCCTCTTTAGGGTTTATACAGGGGTTATAGTGGATACATTATGTAGATAATATTGCTACATTATGTAGGTAATATTTTTGTAGTTCGTTTAGATATCTAGTAATTCCATAATGTCTTCTAGACATTATGAATGGTAGAAACTGTAGAGACTGAATTCTGTCATACTCATCTAGAGCATGTTAATTCATTGTTTTGTTTTAGTAGCCAGTTAACTTTATTACACTTAACTTTCAAACTCAGAAAGTTCTATATTTTTAGCCTTAGCTGGAAAACTTAGAATCACGTCCTTTACACATGTAATTCAGGGTCTAGAAATTTACACAGAGACTTTACAAAGAATGTTGGGTTCACTCTTTGTGGCTCTCTCCTTTCTGGGGTTTCTCTTTTTACTTTCCAGCTGCTGGGTCTATAGACTTGTCCTGTGACTCTATAGACCCAAAAGACTGCATGGCTCCTGTCTGATTTTTAGTCTCTTGGAGTATTGTGGACTGGAGTCTGCCCTTGGGCTAAACTTGCCCAGTGTCTGTCTTCCAAGTGTTCACTTCCCTCTAGTATCTGCCTGCCTCTGTTCTCACTCTGGTAGTCTTTTTTTTTTTTTTTAATATTTTCCCAAGGTTTTTTTTTTTTTTTGGTTATTACTTGCAGGAGGGTGCCAAGAGGAGTTCTCGGACATTGCTGCAACCCCTTGCTTTAAACTTTGATGGTGAAGTGAGGAGATAGGATCAATGCCCCCTTTAATCTCCCCTGGTTGTGCCAAGATACTTCCCTGGTCCTAGGTAGAGGCAGAAAAAGGAGTCCTACTCCATTTATGGGCCCTGTCGGGTCTTGTGCCAGAGGCAAGTTTACTGTGAGGTGTGGTTTTGTTAGATTCTTGGAGGCCGGGGATGCCATCCATCACTACTGGCGAAGGGTGAGTGAGCTGCTGCTTATTAAAATAGACTGCATTCCTGGAACGTGAATTATTTTACTAAATTATTGAGTCGCCTTGCAGTTTTCCAAGTGACTGGAGTGTGTGTGCTGACAGCTGGGTCATCAGCATATCTCAGTATGGAATGACTCCTTGGAACACAACATCCTTCTCCTGAGGGTAGCCTGGCCTCTCCTGCTTCTACTGCAGCACTGGTAGCAAGGATAGGAAAGCCAGAAGCAGCAGGAAAACTTGTTCCTGAGAGCTCTTAATGATGCTGAGACCACCTCTCCACTGAAAGGGCTTGGGGATAGCCTTGTGTGATGGGAGGAATGGACTGAATGACTTCTGAGTCAAATCTGAGTCATTCTTCATCTGGGAGGCTTCCTGAAATTGCCAGGAGCTGTCTCTCTTTGCTGGGCAAGTAGCTTCACTTTGAGACCAGTCTGACTTCCATTATAGGTTTTGACAAATTAGAATAACCTTCCTTTGCAACATTCCCAAATGTCAGCCATTTCCCTGGAGTCTCACACTGTTGTTTGTCATAAAGTGAGGGCTCTAAGGACTGGGAAGGCTGGCCCTGCCGGTGTTGGAGGATTCCCTTCCTGGGTTGACGTGGCCTTCCATGGGAAGCAAGTCAAAGCATCTCCAGTGAGCAACCCTGCTGCTCTGCCCCCTGAGGAGAGTCCACAGTGAAGCTTCTCTGGGGTACTGTAGAGAAATGGTAGAGCTCTGGCTTCAAGGTGCTAGGCCTTGGGTTTGAGTCCTAGTTATAACCATGACCTTGGGAACTTACTTCTCTCATCTTTATTGCCACTTCTGGTCTCCTCATTGTGACTCTACATATGAGGAAGGGGTTTGCCTTCAGTACCCCATTTGACTCTCTCTTAAAGAGCTAAGTCCTCCCACATCCATATTATCCTTGCCTCTTCCTTCACTGTGGCCACTGCATACACCAGCAAACCACTCAATGGGAACTAACATAGGGCAGTAGAGTAAGTCTAATGGTGTTGAAATATAGTAGCTGTGTGACCCCCCAGTTATTAACTTCTCTGAATCTCCTTTTTCTCATCCTTAAAACAAAGGTATGCAAAATAATAAAAGCTCTTTAAAATAAATAAAATAAAGGGGGCATGATAATGCTAACCGCTTCAGGGGTTGTTGAAAGGAATGAGATTTTACTAATAAAGCTCTCTGGCATGGGGTGAAATCTTAACATCTATGTCAGCATGAGAACAAGACCCCAGCTCTCCGACACCCCATCCAGGCCTCCTTCTGCTCCCTGGGCCTCAGCATCTTCCTCTGCAGAGCTGGGGGCCAGTTCTGAGCCTGTCCAGGGTGGGAAGTTGCCCTCTAAGGAGGTGTTATTTTTGGCGTGAGGGGTATTAATCCAGTCTGGGTCTGAGCCTGACTCAGAGGGTTCTTTTGCTGGGTGCTTCAATTCTCCACGTGGGTGGGCCAAGTCCCAGGGGACTGTGAGCTGTCTGTTTATTAGGGCCATAGGTGCATGCACTCAGGGTTCAGTTCCTGTCCAGGCGCTGTTCCAAGCCCTCCCCAGTGTCACCCCAGAAGGTACCTTGCACATCCATTTTAAATATCACTCTGAAGAGACTAGGCAGCAGTCAGCAGCACAGCAGATGCCATGTCAGTAATACATTCCGCACCACAACGGCCCGGATCCCACCATCGATTTTTCTTTATTGTGTTCCTTCATATTCAAAGCTGCCATGCATTTTAAAGTAATTATTGAATGGCATCTTCGATATAGCTTAACACAAATATCATTCTAACAGGAGTGATTGATTTTCAATACTTTCAAGTGGCTTTCTCCCTTGTGCCGTAGGATCAGTTATAAGACGGCGTATCGGCGCGGCCTCCGGACCATGTACCGGCGGAGGTCCCAGTGCTGCCCCGGTTACTACGAGAATGGAGACTTCTGCATACGTATGTAGGGGGCTGCCATTGTTCTAGCCTCAGTGGGGATTGGGTGGGAGAGGGAACAAGGGAGGGGGAGCGGAAGAAAGGAGGTTGGGCTGTCACCCAGGCTCTGGGCAGCAGCCCTCAGCCAACTGGAGGATCCAAGACATCCCTGCCTGCTGTTGACTCTGAGGGGGTGAAGGTCTGGTGCAAACACATGAAGACAAGATTCAGCCATCAGATCAACCTCTTAATGTGGATGGAAGCAGGTCAGCTCTAGAACTTGATGGGGACAGAAATGGATGCTTCTGCAGTGAGCACTCGGAGGAGTGATGGGGAAGAAGTACTTGGTAACTGGCACAGAACAGAGGCTCTCGTAGGTAATCAGGATGTCTTTGTTGTGTAGAAGAAGAAACAAAAAGATAAATGGACAGACAGACAGATGAATAAATGATTAGATGGGTGGACAGATGAATGGACATACAGATGGGTGGATGGGTGGATGAATAGATGGGTAGATGAATGGAAGGGAGGGACAATAATTTGCTTGCATAATTGGGTGGCAACATCACAGTACCTACAAGAAGAATGGCAAGAGTAAGACTAATCATGAGGACCTTGTTCCAGGAGTGGGAGAATTTCCAAGAAGAATTGGGGTACAGTAAGGAAATATTGGGAACATGAAAGACACACATTACCTCTTTCTATGTTTATCTGCAAAGACTTAGAAAACTGAGGCCATAGTGTCCACAGAGAAGTAAGAGCTAAGTTGCTGGCAACTTCAGTTCCTCTGGCTGAGGGGCGGTGCAGTGCAGTGGGAAACACCAAGGAATAAGTTCTTGTAAATCTATGTTCTGCTCCCAAGCCTGTGGCTTCCGGAAAGTCACTTGACCTTCCTGAGAGATTAACTTCCTGGTCAGATTCTCATGAACTCAACACTCACCTCTGACCAGTGGAGTAGGGCCAGGCCAGTAGGGGGCTTTCCTGTGGTCATTAGGTGGTTCCCTCAACTGCAAGAGAGTATCAGAGAAGCTGAAACCCCTGGTAAATGACAGAGCGAATTCACCCCAAAGCGTCCAACCTCTTCACTTGGAGGCAGAATTGGGAGGTGATTTTCCTCCTTAATATTCTCCTTGACACTCATATGTACAGCAAGCTAACCCCAGAGAGAGAATTTGGGCAGAGTGGGTGTGTTGATGTTGGGAATGAAATGACAATTTTCCCCTGCTGTTGTTACATCTCCCCTAATGCTGGAGGAACTCGATTCTAATTGCATTACAGGAATGAATGAAAAATGTTCCCACAAACGGGTTCAATAAAGATGGCTTTGCAGGAAAAAGACAAAGATATTCACCCAAAGCAAAACCAAAAAGGTGTTTCTCAGGAGTGAGACAGAGCACTGGGCTGTGACAAGGCCTTGGCCAGTGACTTACCAGGGCAGGGTTCCTCTGTGGAGCCGGTGTAGAAGGGAGATCAGGACTCAGGTTTCTCTGCTGCTCTGTCTGTCTGGGGTGAGATTCAGCCCAAGGGTTGGACCAGGACATGTAAAGCCCAAGCAGTGTGGATGTGCCAGCCCTTCCGAGCTCAGGACACAGTGATGGACGCAGGGAAATTATAAAGGGAGTCAGGACATCAGCAGGGACACCAGGAATGGACGAGCACATTTCCTTTCTAATTTACATTAGTGGGTGTGGGTAAAGCTCATGGAAAATGAAGAGCAGGGCAGAAGTGCCAGTGTCCTGATTGCACAGGCCTTAGTCTTGCTGACTGGTAAGGACGGTTTATGACCTCCCACCTTCTCCTTATGTAACTGCTGGGCACTGCAGGCTATGCTGGTAGCCACAGGCCAGCTTGCCTCTCAGACGTCAACCACTTTTAGGATTGAAGGCTTTTCCTAGGAAGGACAGTAAAGTTTCAGCAGAGAGACAGGGGCATGCTGGTATGGGTAGTAAGTCAGAGGGCAGGAGTCACACAGGTCCAAGTTAGCATCTCTGCCACTGCCTGCTTCCTCTTCCTTGTACTCCTCATCTTCCTTCTCCTCTTCTTCATCACCATCATCATCACCATCACCATCACCATCATCATCATCATCACCATCATCATCACCATTATCATCATCATCATCACCATCATCATCACCATCATCATCATCATCATCATCATCATCACCATCATCATTATCATTATCATCATCATCATCTCCAGAGCACACACCCACGCAGGTCCCACTTTCATCATTTTATATGTATCAGTGCATGAGCATCTTACACCAGTAGTGGTCACCTTTATTTGTCCCATTTTGTAGATGAGAAGCAGCCACAGAGCTTTTACACAAGTGATGAAGATCATGCCTCTAGACAGTGGTAGAACTTGGGATTGTACCTGGGCTATCTGACCCCAGCATCTTCTCTGAACTGCTTGGACAGGTGCTTCTTTCTTTTCTGAGCCCAGACAAGACCTCATCTCTCTGAATCTCAGTTTCCTCTCATGTAAAATGGGGATAATAACACCTGTGTCACTGGGCACAAGACAGAGACTTAATAGAAGGTTAATGCGCTCTTCTGTGGTGTAAGGGGAAATAGCCTGTTCATGATGCCAGGTGTAGTTCAAGCATCATGCTCACCAATCTATGTAGGTTCTTTGTTGAGTCTAGCAGTTACACAGACACACCAGGCAGGACAGGGCAGGGCAGGGCAGGGACAGGAGGACCGGGAAGCAGGCAAGCCCCCGAGATCCCTAGGAATCTTCATGCTATTTCACTGGCCTCTTTGTCTCTCTGGCCTTCTCTCTCTCTCTCTCTCTCTCTCTCTCTCTCTCTCTCTCTCTTCACATGCTCTCTGTGCACTATCTTATGCTCTCTCACCCTGGGGTGACATCACCCTTTATCCTTGCTTTCCAGGCCCAGGTGAGCCCACTTACACAGGTGCACACCCACTGGGGCCAGAGACATACAGTCATATGGGGAGGGTGCAATATCACAGGTGCTGGTAACAAGACTAATGATGGAAAAAGCCTGACCAATTCCTTGGATTTAAACATTTTTTGTCTTGGCTTTTAACTTCTCAGAGCTCTATTGATCCTGTCTCTGAAAAACACAGTCTACACTTATAAACCTCCCATGCCCCCAACAGTCCTTTGCGCACATTTCAGTGAGTTCAGGGTTCTCTTCAAACCTTTACAGGTTCTTGGCTCCATGGTATATAGTTTCTGTCATGTTTGTGGGTTTCACTTACACCTGTTGCTTCCATTTGTACAGATGTGGGGGCTAGATGCAAGTGAGAGATGGTTGACGCACTTTGAGAGGGACTTGCAGCCTAATGGAAGGAGGCTGGTATATAAGTGCGGCCGCAGTGATACACATGCTTTGCAGGCACCTTTGTAAAGTAGGACAGGAGTAGAGAGGAGAGGCGGCTGCTCTTAGCTACAACCTCCTAGAAGTGTTCATGAGTGATCAACTAGAGATTAAGGTGCTCTTAGAATGTTTCCAGTCACTATTTATTAAATACCTACTATGCTTCCCTCCCAGTGCTGTATTGTGGCATGTAAAAGCTAGAAATAGCTTCCGCTGTCATGGAATCTACAGTCTGGTTGGGAAGACGAAAGTGCAGGCATTAGGAAATAGTTGGGGAGGGATTTGAGAAAGATTCAAACTCAGGTCAGAGCAAATCTGTGACCTGCCATCACTTGGGAGACTATGTGGGGGTTTGAACTGGGTGGAATGGCATCTTTGGGGTGAGTTGAAGAGAACCACATCAGCCTGTACATGGAGGACCTGATCATGGGGTAGGGGTTGAGGGGGTCATGAGATGGCAGGACTGACCACAGTGGGTAGGTCTGGGAAGGGCAAGGGGAGTTGAGGCTGGTGGTGAAGCCACTGTTCCTTCCTGGTGCTGCCACTCTGAAGCAACATGGTCTGGCAGCTTCACCAGTAGGAGTTTACTGTCTTGCTCTCCTGGAGACTGCAAGTGTGAGATCAAGGTGTCAGCAGAGTGGGTTCCACTGAGGGCTGTGATGGAAGGATCCTTTCCAGGCTTCTCTCTTTGCTTCTGGCACATTTCTTGGCTTATGGCAGCATAATTCCCTTCTTTACCTGGGGTTCTCTCCAAGTGTGTACACATTTCCCCTTTTTAAAAGGACATCAGCCGGGCATGGTGGTGCACACCTTTAATCCCAGCCTTGGGAGGCTGAGGCTAGGAATCGCTTGAGTCCGTGGGTTCGGGACTACCCTGAGCAATATAGTGAGCTCTAGTCTCAAAAAATAGCCAGGCGTGGTGGCGTGTGCCTATAATCCCAGTCTTGGGAGGCTGAGGATAGGGATTACTTGAGTCTGCAGGTTTGGAACTACCCCGGGCAACATAGAAAGACCTAGTCTCTGAAAAAAAAAGTAAATAAAATAAAGGATATCAGCCAGCTTCATTTTCATTTGATTACCTCTCTAAGGCAATATGCTGAAGTGTTGGGGGTTAGAACTTCAACTTACTAATTTTGGGGGGGGGGACACAATTCAATGCCCCACAGGTGAGTGTCAGCCTTACCAGCACCCTCCTATTCCTGTGTATTGTTGGGGGGAAGGTGGGGGAATCTGCTAGACTCCATGGGCTTGTCACCTGTCTGTGAGGAACCTAAAAGAGGGAGAAGTGGTAATGGGAGGGTGAAGGATTGTGTTCAGTGTGCTGAGGGCCTGAAGAGAAGTTTTTGAACTGAGAACATCTGGGAGTTGGTGTCTGGCAGTGTCTGCTCCTCACCTTGACCCTCAGAGACAGAGAACCTCCAGGATCACCAAATCCTAAGGAGAACCCTACTGATACTGAGTCCTCAGGATCTTGTACATGTGGTGGAAGGAAGTAAAAAAAAGCCTTAGCGGACTCTGCCTTGGCTTGTTGCACAAATTGTGGGTAAATCCCTTTGCCCTCTGGACCTGCTATGTCTTCGGGTGATCATCCTGTGCTTGGAAGGAAGAAGGATAAAGCAAGTGTGAGCAGGCCTGGGAGGTGCAGATGTGGAATAGCACTGCTTTTCTCCTCTTAGTGCTGTTTCCTCTGCCATCCTCATCCTGGAGTCCTTAGCAGCATTTCTAGAACCATCCATGCCAGACCTGCCCACTCTTTCCATTATCTGCAGATATAGCTGATTCTGCCCCTTCGTTGCTGGGAATCAAATATTTCTTGAGAATTGCTGAGCACAGACATAGCAGTTCCTCCCTTCCTCACTCTCTCATCTCTTTCCTTCCCCTGAGATAAAGCACCGGGCCTCTTTGCCTCTGAGAATGGAGATGATTTTAAGTCACATAGATGGTGAACTTGAAGCATTTTGGAAAACTCTGCTGTTTGAAAATATTAGTGTATATCAGGGCTAACCAAACTGTCCGAATGGATGGGCCAGGGTATGCTGCAGCAACAAACAACACTCAATCTCGGTGGCTTAAAATGATAACATTTAATATTTTGCTCATATGATGTGCTCCCTGGAGTCTGCTCCTTGTTGTCATGCAGGATCCAGGTTGATGAGCAGCAGTTCTCTGCAGTGCAGCCGGCTGCTGTGGCAGAAAGAAGAGGTCTCTGGCAGGTCTTGAAGGCAGAGGGCCAGAAATAGTGAGCAGCATCAATGCTTATCCCAGGTGTGGTACAGATGCTGCAGGAATTACAATTCACTATTCATTCAAATGCATTATTGAGTGCCTGATGATCTGGTAGGAAACAAGTATCAGAATCACTTGAAAGACTTGTTTACAGCAAACAGGGCCCCAGCTGCAGGGTCTTACACTCAGAAGATTTGGGGTGGGGCTAGAGAATTTGCATTTGCAACAAATCCCTGGCTATGGACTAGGAACAACTCTTTGAAGACCATGGGTTTACCTTACATTAAAGAACAGAAACTGTGCTGACCTCAGCTGCCTGGGGAACTGCAAGGAAGCCCAGCAGATTGCTTAACAGGTGCATCCCCTGATCTTCAGGCTGTTTTTTTTTTTTTTTTTTGAGACTAGACCTTGCTATTTTTGCCCATGGAACTGCAGGCTCTCGTTGCCCGGGGTACCACAGAGTCAAGCAATCCCTAGCCTCAGCTTCCCAGGTAGCTGGGATTACAGGCATGCGCCACCACACCCAGCTATTTTTTGGAACTAGGTCTCTCTACAGGCCCCAGGCGCGGGACTTGAACCGTGATCCCTAGCCCCAGCCGCTTCATAGCCTGAAACTTACAGGCACAAGCCACTGTGCCCAGCCTGATCTTCAGACTTCTTCTGATGAGTGCTGGGAAGGATGCACACCTCAGAGTAGACAACCAGGAGAGTGAGTGCTTCTTTCAGTCTCCTCTTATCTCTCCCCTTTGTCAGTTTCCCTCATAGGGGAGGTGACTCTCTCATACTTCCAGGGTACGTCTTCTAGTCCTGGGGATGCCAAGCCCACCCTCTCAATTGCAGCAGCCGGTTGTTTCTGGAAGAGAGCTCTCTGGGGATCTGTAGTACAGAACAACTGAGGGGGAACCAGCAGCTGGTGATCTGGCAAACTGGTGACCACAAGGACCCCTGAAGGGTCATAAGACAACATCAGGTCACTTACGTCTTGGTTTGTGATTTATATACTGTTATTATTGCAGTTGTTTATACAATTATTTTAATTCATGTTTATTAATTGCTTGTTCCTCATCTCATCATGAACCCACTTCATCCTCCACTTTACAACATCCTTCTTGAAATTTTGTATTTAGTTGCCCCCTTATGAGGGATGGTCTCCATTAAGTTTTGTTTGTCTGAAAGTGCTTTTATTGTGCCCGCACTCTTGGCTAATGGCTTAACTGCCAATGAATTTCTAGGTTTTCAGTTAGTTTCTTTTTTTTGAGACTAGGTTTTGCTATTTTTGCCCGTGGAACCACAGGCTCTCATTGCCCGGGGTACCACAGACTCAAGCAATCCCCAGCCTCAGCTCCTCAGGTAGCTGGGATTACAGGCGCGTGCCACCACACCCAACTATTTTTTGGAACCAGGTCTCGCTACGGGTGCCAGGTAGGACTCAAACCGTGATTCCCTAGCCCCGGCCGCTTCATAGGCTGAAGCTTACAGGCACGAGCCACCGTGCCTGGCCCTTTTCAGTCAGTTTCTATCTGTAGTTTGAGGATGTTTTCCCCTTGCATTCTAGACTTACTGTAATGCCCAAGTGCAGGTGCTATAGAGCCAAGGATGCTTTAGGTAGTCAAAGATGTAAGCCATACAGTGGTATTTTTACTGTGAATGCTATCGTGCATTGCTAATTGGATCAAGAATTTTACTATCTATTGAGTTCAATATCAAATTATTATAAAATATGGTAAGCTTACATGGTTTGGGATGAAGATCAATGATATGAGAAGTGAACCTACCAGCTATAGAACAGAAAATAAAGTCCTGTATTTAGTTATTCTGTCTGGTTTCTTTATCAGGTAATAATTAGGATGGGAACTACTGTGGCTTCAAACAGGGTATAAAAACAGATTAGTTCTGTAACAATTAAAGTCACAATTAAGAACATTTGTAACAGAACTAATGTTGTAATATAGTTTTTTCCAAGTATATGGTTCTTCAGGTAAATGAAACTGGCTTTTAGGGGCAGAAGCTATATTAGTGCCAGTAGCTGTGTGGAGCAAAGTCAGAAAGGAAGGCTGGTGAAAAGTTTATACTGGTATCATTAAATTTATCTGAGAGAATAAGAGAATAAGCTGGTTTATTGGTTCAGGACATGTAATTTTTGACAGTCATACTGGTAGAAATAGTAGAATAGCTGTGCAGATAATATTTACCGTTGAGGAAGGGTGAGGTTCTGTATATGTAAATTCCACAGGCCTTGAGTGCTGTAACCAGAAGGCATAGTCCTATGGCAACTTTACATATCTGGGTGTAGAGTTATTTTTCTCACACTGTTTGCTCCTCAATGGACTATAAGGCTTTAGGACTCCTGTCTATAGGGTAGATGAGTTATCAGCCTCTATGACTATTAGCCTCTATGACCAGCACAGCACCTGTGATTTTACACCCTCTCCATGATTGTACATACCTGGCCCAGTGGGTGCCTGTGTGTGTGTAAGTGGGCTCACCTGAACCTAGGAGGGAAGGGATAAAAGGTGGCATCACGGGTGAGGAAATTCATGGGGGAAACTCAAATGACTGTTCTCTGCTGCCTGTTTTCCCCTGCTCACCATTAAAAATCCTGTGAAGATGATGCCAAAGGCTCTGACATTCTTCTTTAAGCTGCTAAACCAATGATGAACCTACCTGAATTGGGATGGTTGCAAAACACTGTCCTTTGCCAGTTCTGGACATTTCTTAGCTCTATCTTCAAATATCTCCCTTTATGCTCTCAATTCTCTCCTAATGAAACTCCAAAATGTTGAACTCTCATTCCATCCTCTGTCTCTTCCAAACTCTCATTTTTCATCTCTTTATCTCCATGCATTATCTCCCCATATCTTGGACAGTTCCCTCAGATTCATTTTTCAAACCCTTTAGCTCTGCTAATTAACCTGTCGGTTGAGATCTTAATTTCAATAACTATATGTTCCTAAGAGTTCTATTGGTTCTTTTTCAGGTCCGCATGTTCTTTTCTGTAGTGTCCTACTCTTTCATTATAAATTCTAATCCACCTTTTATTGTTTTAATTAGTTTAAACATATTTCTTTTATGGTCTCTTTCAGATAATTATCTCTTGAGCTATTAATTCTATCAGCTCAAGTTCCTAGAATATCAATTGTTTGTAGAGACTGCTCAGCCTCCCTTCTGCTAGATTGTTACCTCCTATAGGTCATTTTTCCTTTTTCCTGTAACTCTTTAGCCTTCCCCCTCTCCCAGGCCCTGTCTTGTGTAGGGCACTGCTTTTATATTTTCTTTAATGTCATGTGAATGGTATTCATTGGCTTGTGACCAGTCTTTGCTTTGATAACTTGGTTTGAGATTCCATATTATGTGTGAGGAAATTTTAGGTTTCCCTGTTTTTCCTTTTTTGTTTTTGATGTGAAAACCACATTAACCATTTTATTTATTTTTTAATGATTTAGCTGGGCATGGTGGCACATGATTTAATCCCAGCTACTTTGGGAGGTGGAGGCTAGGAATCACTTGCGTCTGCAGGCTCAAGACTACCCCAGGCAACATAGCAAGACCTAGTCTCAAAAAAATAGCCAGACATGATGGTGCACACCTGTAATCACAGCTACCTAGAGGTTGAGGCTAGGAGTTACTTGAGTCCATGGATTTGGGACTACCCTGGGCAACACAGCAAAACCTAGTCTCAAATAAATAAACAAACAAATAAACAAGCAAACAAACAAACAAATAAATAACCAACCCTGTACTCGGGTGTAAATCAATCAATCAATCAATCAATAAAATATCCCTGTACTCGGACGTTTATTGCAGCACTGTTTTAATTGCAAGGACGTGGAACAGCCCAAATGTCCCAAAACAGACAAATGGATGAAAAAGATGTGGTATATATACACAATGGAGTATTACTCATCAATTAAATATTACATTAACCATTTTAAAGTGTACAATGACATGACATTAGTGCCTTCGCAGTTGGTGTGACCATTACCTCTATGGAATACGAAAACATCTCATTTCTTCTAATGGAGACTTCACACCAATGACTCATCCCTCCCATGACTTCTTCCTGGTTTTTTGTTTCTTGTGGGAGGCATTTTTCCTCGTCCAAAATCCCTTTTTTTATGCCTAAGCAGGTGGGAAACATTGTCAAGATCCCTCCAGGTGGAAAGGACAACTCCCAAATCAACCTCTGGGGGTGAGGCTGGGTTATTAAAGCTCAGGCATCCAGTTAGGTCCAGGCCATGGCTGGTCAGGTATGGTTTTTCCTGGGCTGCCTTAGCTTCAGCATCTGACTTTTTCCAACTCCTATACATTCTGCCTCCCCCCTTTATTCTCATGCTTAAAGATTTACCTTTCTTTCTTTGGAACTCAGCTCTATTTTTTTTTTTAAGTTAAACTCTGTTTGGCAGCACTTTTATAGCAGGAAGGCTATGTTATCGCTTACCGCTATGTCTCCAAACTGCCCATCTTATAGTGAGTGGTGGAACGAAGGCTGGGGGGAGGGGGGTCAAGGCTGGGCTTTATAACCAGACTCTGTGACATTTAATTCAGTGCTTCCCTGATCTGATTGCTGACTGCCAACCGCAATAATAAAACAATAGTGTCATGTCTGTTGGTTCACCCAGTACTTCTCACTCAGCCTGTCATCGCTCTTAGACTGCAGAAGTGAGTTCTGTCATGACTGCCCTGTCCAGCAGAGGGAACTGAAGCAGGTGAGACCAAGGTGCCTTTCTCCACATGCATAACTACAGCCCAGGAACTCAGACCCAGCAGCTTCTAGTCATGGACGTTTCCTTCCTACAGTGGATTTTCTCTCCACGGGAGGGGCCTGTGGCCAAAAGAAAGAAGGGTGTCAATCAAATGGGCAGATGAAGAGGTTTTTAGGGAAACAAAGGGCATGAAAACAAACTATCTTGATTCCAAATTTTTGCTGAATGGATCCTGATAGATGCTAGAATCAGGGTAGTGAATGGGTGGGGAGGTGGGTTGGGATATGTGTGTGTGTGTGTGTGTGTGTGTGTGTGTGTGTGTGTGTCTTATCTGTCTGAACCTGGCCTCTCCACATAGCTACTACATCAAAACAATTCCCTACTGACCCTCTACAAGACTCCCCAGGGAATCTACTTGCTGCTGGTCATCAGAAACAGAGCTGATGCAGCTCCTTTGGGTCACCTACCTCTGGTGCTAAACTTTGCAGCCTAGAACAAAATCCATCCTTTTGTCTGTCCCTCCATTCGTCAGCATTTATGAAATTCCTGTGTCTTGCAGAAGTGCCTAAGACTCTTGAATCCTGGCATGCAGACATGAATAAGGAACATATCCTCTAGTGGGAAAAATGATATGCAAATTCCAACACAATCTGGTAAGCACAGTCTAAGCAGAGAAGGAAACATGGTGTCTACAAGGGTAGTGGGAAAGAACTAGTTGCCTGGATGCCCTAACACTGAGCAGTTGAAGTTGGTGAGGTTATCACAACCCCAACACCAAATCTTGTACAGGATTTAGAATATTGATTTAGGATGCCCAGAGTGGCTAAGCTCCAGGGAATGATTCACAGTGACCAAACTCATAATATACTGATGCTTAACCCTGATGCCAATTAATTCATTTACAGTGGGAAATGTAACTGCCAAGGGTTTGCTTTTGTCCACTCATAGTGCTTTTCAGCTCTCAGTAAATAATTGCTGATGAGTAAATTCATGGTCTGGCACCTACTGTATTTTGATTCCTCCTGTTTCTCTCTAGAGCACTACCTATAGAACTGGTTACAGGTGTTTGTCACCCACTATCATATTCCTCCTCTGGCCCCCATGGCCCCTGGGCTGCTGTTATTCTGTCTGCTGGGTGGGGGGCAGAGTAACTCACAGAACTCACTCCTCTTGAAGCAGAGGGATCACATCTTCATGTGCCCTCTGGGCCTGGCATGGTGCCTGGTACTTAATGCTGAGTGATTATTGAGAGAATGAATGAATGAATGTAATAGATGATACCCCCGATCCTGAGAGACCTCATAGGAAGAAGCAACTTACTCTGTCTGAGGAATCAAAAAGGACAGGAGACTCAAAGATGACTCTTTTCTCCCCCCTCTTTTTCTTAGAGACAACTCCTTGAGGGAGGTTAGTTTCAAGTATCATCTGAAGGATGAGCAGGGACTTCTCTGGAGGGCAGCAGTCAGCAGTGTTAAGGCAAAGCAGGGCTTTGAAATTCACTCCCTTTCCCTACCAGCTGTTTGGCCCTGATCACTTTATTTCCCTCTCTCTGCTTGGGTTTTCTCATCTGTGAAATAAAAGAGTTGTGTTAATAGAGATGTACCTGCCTCTTTGGGCTGTTATGAGAATTAAATGAATCACTATGAAGAAAACGTTTGCACAGGCATGGCACGGACAGCTCAGGAAATGTTAATTACTACTCTTTGTATTAGTTTCGTGAGGGAGGACATCTCTAGTTGGGGCAGTGTGAGCACAGATGAGAGGTGGGAAAGAACAGATAGACCCAGCATGCTGCCAGCAGACCCCTGTGGCAGGACAGGAAAAGCAGGGTGTTAGTTGTAACAGGAGAGACAGGGGGCTAGGGGTGGGAGTGTGTGCATTCTTAGGTGCCTGTACCGTCTCATGAGGTCACCAAAGGACTGGGCAAACAGTGACTTGCTCACACTGGTGATAAGTATCCCTCCTCCTGGGCATGGCATTGTGGAGGATGGTCAAAGGGGTGATGGATCAGTTGGCGGTATGTGCAGGGATGGTGAGTGTGGATGCCATGGCCAGAGAAGAAAGCATAGGAGACTGGGTCTGACTGGCTGTGTGTTGTTGGCCAAGGCCTGAACTTCCTACCAGGCCTTTCACTTGGAGCAGATGCCAGCAGAGGTCTGTGTGCTGATGCAGCTGTGGAAGGAGCGAGGCACTGCTTAATCACCAGCTGGAGCTGTAATTAAACCTCTGCTGTCCCGACTGGGCAGCCCCGGGGGGAAGTCTTTATTAGTGTCAAAGGCAGTTGAGCATTTATGTAAGGCCTGAGTGTTCTGGGCCAGATGAAGCTTGTAAAGTAGCTAACCTGTCCCTGTTGTTCTGTGGACCCCGAGGTCCTGCTTTCCATCTGATTTCCCTCAGTGCCTAGGAAATGCCACCTACGTTTCTGGGTTCTGGTTGGAATTTGGTTGCTTCTCTGCTTCCTCACTGTGCTGCCAGCTCCACATGGCCTGGTCCTGCTTCTCTTTGATCTCTCTTCCTGCTTTCTGCCTCACCTTGCACATTATTTACGCCTCACATTTCTACCTTGGCACCCAGGAAGATGTGTGCTGTTCTGTCCGTCTGGGAGGCTGCTCCCCAAATGGCCATGTGGCTCATTCCCTTATTTCATGGAGTCTCTTCCCAAGTGTCAGCTTATCAGAGAGGCATCCCAGAATGTTCTATCTGAAACAGGTATCTCCCTGCTATCTTTCTGTACCCTCTTATCTTTTTTTCCTTAGCATTATCACTACTTGACATGAAGACATAGAATACATGGTATTATTTTCCCTCTCACCAACTAGTATATACACTCAATAGAGACAAAAGATTTTTATTTTATTCTTAGTTTATACCTCTACTTGTAGTACAGTAACTGGCATATTGTAGTGGGGATATCAGCATATAACAGTAAATGTTGAAGGGATAAAAGGTGAACTGTAAGCTCCAGAGGGTTTAAAAAGATCACTGTGTATCTACAGTGGCTCACAATGTGCCAGGCACATAGAAGGAGCTCAGAAAATACTGAGTAATCAGGTACCACCAATTTGATCTGATTCCATCTTTCCTCCACCCCATCATTTAAAACACCTTCCTTCCACATCCTCTGCTGAATCCCAGGTCCTCTTACTGTGTTGCAGGCCCACATTCCAGTGTCCCCACCTTGCAGGGTAAAAATGAAGATATTAACTATAGGCGTGACACTTCTATCAATAGATTCAAATAGAATAGATTCCTGGAGGCCTCTGGCCTGCAGGGACAAGAGGGGGGGTGGAATGAGAGAGCAATAGGGTATCAACCTTCTGCCAACCAGAGCACAGGTATTTTAATATCTTAACATCTCCCCCAGTCTAAGTTTTGGCCTGAAATAATGTATATGGATCTCATTAACCCTAAAGATGGGATAATGTCTGGGCCTATGAGAAAGGGACATCTCAGCTCCAGCATCTGACTGTGTTACATGTGAGGCACTGTGAGCCTGCATGTGTAGGTGTTCTCAACCCAAGAGAGGGGTATCTGCAGCAGGTCATGGCAGACAGGGTAAAGGTCAAGAGCATGGATCCTAGAACCAGACTGTTGCCTCCTGCCTATGTGACTGTGGGTCAAGTACTTAGAATCATTGTGCCTCAGTTTATTCAGATATAAAATGGCATATAGTAGTTGTATCTCCCTCCTGGGCTACTGTGAGAACTTAATAAATGAATATATATAAAACCAAACACATGGCAAGTGCTACAGAAGTGTGAACTTTTACTGTTTACATATGCACATTTGTATTCACAAGCACACCCCCTCATACAAGTTAGTTATGTGTGCACAACATGCATGTTTGGACTGTAGATGCTTCCTGTATGCCTATGTTGCAGATCTGCCCATGAAAACAGGCCTTTCATTACTGGTGCTATGTGCACATCTGCCTTCCTGTATGTTTACAGAGTTTGTGTGTTTGCTTCTCCCTCGGTTCTTTGGAGAGTCACCTTCCCCATCATCCTTTCCCATTTCCTTTCTCCTGTCTCTTTTCAAGCAGCCAGTGGTGCCAAATTGTCACCAAGGGAGCCAGAATCACATCTTTGCTCTGGGTGGGGTGGGGTGGGCTGGGGTGGGATGGAGGAGCAAATGACACCATCAATCTCATTTCCTGGGAAGGCAGCAGACCCAGAACCAAGGGCAAAACCTGGGAGACCTCCTTCCTCCCCAGGCTAAAAACTGCCCCCTCTGGCCACCTTGACCCCAGGCTGAACCACATGGGAAGAAAAGGGAAGGTTCCAAAGCTGGGAGCCCCATCCCTTAGGTGTGACCGGGCAGAGGGACCAAGACCTTGGCCTCTGTTTATCCACAAGGTCCCATCCACCAAACAAACTGCGGAGGCCTGATAGTAAATCAGCAGCGAGTGTGATTTAGAGGACTCTGTTTGTTTGCTCAGCTAAGCTTTTGGCAAGGTAAATGCATAAGCTGCAGAAAATCTCTTTGAAACAGCCACAGGCCTCAAATGCCCTTCAGTCCTCCATAAAGGATTCTCAAAATTATATGGACTAGATTAGTATCTCTATTACATAAAACCATTTCAGTGCCTGCTCAGGGCTTTGAGAACACACGGGCAGATCTTTTGTTGCTCTGCTCCTGCCAGCACCGGGTAATTGAAGATTTCCCTTTAAGAGTGTGTCAGGTGGAAAGAGCTCCTAATTTACTAAGTGGAGGGGCCTTTGTTAGGGAGACTGATGCTTTGTTCTGCCTGTCCCTTTTAATCTTGTTTTTGCACAATGGACTTACATAAAGCACTACCAGAAGTTTGATTCTGGGGAGGGAAGAAGAGCAGGGCCTTCATTCTCTCTCCTGTCTGCCTCTCCTTGTCCTCATCTTGATTTCCCCTTTCTTCTTTTGGACTCCTCCCTCTATCTGGACTCCTGAAATACAGGGCAGGCTCAGGCTCTGGGACAAGTTCTCTGACTTCATGGGCGTGGCCACCCTTGTCTTTTTCTAATCAGAACACAGCCTCCTCCTTTTTAATTGCCTCTCTGCATGGAGCCCCCAGAGGCAAGGTCCAGGTTTGGGGTTACATTCTTTGTTGCTTGCCAGGTTTGAATCTAGCTGAGGTCTTTCGCCCCAAAATCAAATGCCATCTGGTGGCTGATGGGAGGGTTTTGGTTGGAGGGGCTCCACATCCAGGGGCATTGTAGGGTAAATGAGTTTTAAGGGTTTCTCACAGTCTTCCACCATGAGCCTCTATGACCAGCACCTGGGGGTATTGCACCCTCCTGTGATTGTACACACTTGGCCCAATGGGTGTGTGCATGCGTAAGTGGGCACATCTGAACCTAGGAGGGCAGGTGGGGTAGGGGAGATTCAAATGGCTGTCTCTTTGCTGGTTGGTTTCTCCTGCTCACTGTTAAAACTCCTGTGAAGGTAAGGCCAAAAGCTCCAAAATTCTTCTTTAAGTTGCTAAAACTGATGATGACCCTACCTATGTACCTACCTGCCTGCCTGCCTGCCTGCCTGCCTGGATTGGGATGGTTGCAAAACAGACTCTAAGCAGTATTTGTTGTCTGGGTCCTTGTGTACATTAGCTCTTGGGGTTCTGAGAGGGAGGTCGCTGAACCCTGCTTCAGAAAACTTGGGTTTTGCCTCCAGCAGGAGTACCCCATTAGGGCTTGAGTCTGTCAGCCCTAATGTGGCTTTCAGAGGTGTTTATATCACCCCTGGGCCATCATTTCTGAGCCTGAGCTGCATGTGTGGTATCAATGGACCTACTACCTTTTGAACCTCTATGAAATGGGAGTTCAGTCATGGTGACTAAAAGGCAGGAGTTATTCTTATTTTGAAGTCAAGGGCAAAGTTTTAGCATGAGCTCCAAGATCAATGAGTACTTTAAGATGAAGACTTGCAGATGCACTTCTGGTGAAGTGGAGGAAGAACCAAATAGAAGCAAGGCAATTGACAAAGAGTCATGAAACAGTCACTGGGATCTTTGAGATGCCATTTGGTTTGTCCAAGGTGGTGGACACAGTTGTCCCTGAGATTAGTTTGATACGAGTGGTTCATAAGCTTCCCAGGGGTAGAAACTTCCCAGCCAGCATCCGCAAAGGGACTGGCTAAGGCTTTGAGTTTCTCCTAAATATTTACCTATCTGCAGGGGTTGGGGAGGAGGAAGAAGGAGCTAACAGTGACTCGTGATAAAGTAGTGAAGCTTTAAGCCCCTTTGGAATACATCCCAGATAATGACCTCCTCTGTAGGACATTTGCCTTCAAAAAGAGAGTAAGTGGGGAGACTGATAGTTTTGGGGTCAGACCTTCACATGTCTCAGTTATCCTCAAGATGACTTTCCAGGAATGAGTTCACACTTTACACGTATGAAACAGACTCAGAGGACTTAAATGATTCCCCAAGGACCCATAGCCATTAAGTTGCAGAGTGAGATTTCCAAGGCACTGAGTGGAGTATTGGGGCTGAGAAATCCACAGGAAGCTAAATTTTTACAGAATGGGCCCCTCCTTGGTAAGGAGTCTCCTAGTAATTAGCGCTCAGGTTGCATCAGTGGCCAGCTCTGGCCTGGGTCGGGAACCTGACTTGCAGCCCTGCCTTGTAATATGACTAAGTGGCGCAGAGTGCCATTCCCCTCTTCCCTTGTGGAACATCAACTCTTTCCTTCAAGACAATAGATGGGGCTTTGTAATTACCAGTCCCTAGTGACCTAGTGACCCTTACCTCGCCCTTCTGTCAATAGAAATAACTATCTTCTTCTCCCCACTTCTTCATCACCATCATAGCTAATCTATAGCACAGATTATATGCTAGATCTCATTTCTGTATTCACATAATGTTCACAGCACCCCTATGAAGCAGGTATTACTAACATTGCCATTTTACAGATGAGGAAATGGAAGGCCAGAGAAATTATAGAACTTGCCCAAGGTCACACAACAACGAAACAATGAGTCAGAAGTCACATGGGGTGTCTTGGTGTCAATTCCATACTTCTAACCATTCTGTTACAGCCAGTGGTCAGCAGGTTCAGCTGCTATGAGGTCACACGTGGGAGCTTCTGTGTGGGGTGTCTTGGCTGCCGAAAGTGGGCAGTATTCAGCTGATGGTGTGTTGGCTGCAGCTGCTCATCTGACCCCAAAGTGTGCAGTTATGCTTCTTGCTCCATTCCCATTCTAGTTCCCATTTCCTGCCAGAATAAAGCCTGGTCTGGGAAATTTGCTATTTATCCTCTGTGCTTTACTTTTCCTCATCTGGGTAATGAGGATGATAATATATTCACTTACTCTTGGGTGGATTAGGTGAGTACATTCATGTAAAGTGCTTGGAACACAGTAAATGTTTAGTAAGCACCAGCTCCTGTAGCTCACTATGTCAGGATAATGCAGATATTCCCTGCCAGGCTGAGGGCAAAAAGAATCCATCTACAGATCTGGAAAGGTGCATTGGATGCATAGTGCAGTGTGGGCTTCACAGACACCCTGACTTCCTAAAGAAAATGTTTGTGACTGTTAGAATAGCGAATACTATCTTGCTCAGAGTGTGCGTCACAGAGATGAGGTGGAGCCATCAACTGTGCAGAGATAGGCTCTCAAACAGGCATCAGAATTGGCTCTGGTGGCTCCAGAAGGGTGCAGATGGCCACCCTTCTACCCAGAGATCAAAAATGCACAAGACAGTCTCCAGTCTCTATCTGCATCATCAGGGTGCTGGGTTCAGCCTATGGGTTCCCAGAAAGAAATGTGATTCAGAACCCCAGAGAGATGTCCAGGACCCCACCTCCTTATGAAAGGGAGCATCTCTGCCCATATGTGTCCTTTATTCCCATCCCTTCTCCCCCAGGAATTCCTCTGTCGCCATCTTATTTTAAAGGTGATTGTCAACCGCTTTATAACTCAAATGGTGAAAAGGTGTTTGGGTAAGACTTCTCTCCACCTGTCCGTGCTGAAACGGGCCTCTGAAGGAGAGGGTCTCTGAAGGTCAGCTCCAGTCCGGAATTCTGGGGTGTTTCTTCTTGGGGTGAGGGTTTGCCCTGTGCTGCCTTGCAAAGAGCAATGGCCAGCTGACTCCTGGGGCTGTCTGTGTTGGTAGACGCTCCCCTTGAGTAGAAGGCCAAGTCCACAAGCCTCGCACACCAGTATCTACTTTGAATGAGCTTTGAAACACTGCTCTGACATGTGTACAAACCTCTCGTGGAGCAGCATGGCCGCCTCAGCTGGAGGTCTTAATTACCTGCTAAGAACAGAGACGGTGTAAGATGTGGGAAGCGGCCTGCACAAGTGGTTTATTTCCCAGAGCGGGTGTAGAGCAAGGGAGCCATATGGCCCAGCGGTGAAACAGCTGTCTCTCGAGAAGGAACAATTCGGGAGCTTCCACCATCTGGGTGAATTACGAGCTTTGCAATTTTTATGCATATGTTGCAGCAACCCACCAACAGCAGTCAAGCGGGTGGATGATAGAGAGAGATGGAATGTCTCTGTACTCTGTGCCCTGGCCCAGTGCATGGCCATTCATCCCAGAAACCCTGACTCAGCGACCGCATCCTTCCTGGGCCGCCCTGTCCAGGCTGCTTCTGAGGTCCCTGCCAGCTCCCCCCCAGCAAGTGGGCCTTCAAGCCTCCAGAAAATATACATGTCAGTCAGTCCTTTAGCTGTAGCCTCTGCTTGCCCCGGTGGTAGGAGTGGGAAAAATCTAGTTGAAGAGTGCTTAGTGGTTTGGGGCTGTTATATTTTCTCTGCTCTATGATCCGTGTTAGGTTAAAAGGGCCAGAGTTGCTTTTCTTTGCCCTAGAAGATAACTCAACCTGGACAGGCTCCCTCTGGAGAATTAAAGGTGATGAGGGGCTCCTGGATGACTGGAACCGTTAATATCCCTCCCCCAAAGTGGCCCCCTCCTGTCCCCAGCTCCCCAGCTGGTTGGAATGATGAATATATTCCGGTGTGTTCTCACTCAAATTGATAGTTCTTTGCTTTTGCCAGTGCTGTGTACCCAAGGAGTGGGGGGGGGGGGTCAGTCAGCGATGTGAGCAGCAGTACCCCTCCTCGGACCCCTGTGCTGGGTGTGTCATTCCCAGTGCACAGATGTGGAAGCAGAAGCACAGAGAGTTCAAGAAGCTGGTGAGAGGTAATTGAGCTAGGAACCAGAAAGGAGGGTTCAAACTTGGTTGTTCTTAATCCAAAGGCAAGACTCTTCTAGAAATTGTGCCAGACTTGGGCAGAGGTGGATCTGCCAATATGGACTTAGCTGAAGGTATACTCCTTAGCAAAAATACAACATTCAAATTGCTGTGTCTCAAGGTCTCAGTATCCCTCCCATTCAGAAGACAGGGGTTTTCACGTTAGAGATTCCTCTGGGTGATTTCCTGGTCTCCCTGGGGTTCCTGCTAAAATAGAGCGGTTTCCTGAAAAGGTAATGTGTTTATGTCCATGTGTTCCAGGTTGGAGATAGGCTGATCTTGGCAGCAGAGGGAGACCTGGAGGGAAGGATGCTATATCTTTTCCCTTTTAAAATTTAACCTGAAGTCAGCTCTACTCCCATCTGATGCCCCATGCCTCTTGGTAGGAAGATACCCCAACTCAAGTCTCCACCACTGAGGCATCACAGCCAACCTAAGTGAGCTGACCTTAGACTGACTGCCCAGACTATTGCCAACATCTTCCAGTAGGGAGGGAGCGTGACTTGCCTCCCCCACCGTGGGAATGAGACACTGCCTTAAGACTTGGTCTCCCCAAGCAGATGGTGACCCGGGCTTTTCTCTCCATACTGCTAACCTCTAGAATGTAAAACAGGTGGACTCAGCCTCCCTGGGAACTATCCTGAGGATTTGCCTACCAATTCATAAGGTTAATATGTGGAATTTGACAAATCAGATTTGTACTTTGTTACATACAAATGCCAAGTGTTATTTATATCCTATCCCATAGAGGCATGGGGCAGGAAAAGTGTTTATTTTAGTAGTGTACTTGTAATAGTAATTACTGCACCTTTTCAGACAAGAAGGTCATCCGGTCAATATCAATCACATGCTTACTTAAATGAGTAAATGTTACATTCATTTAGTTTTTATTTAGGCCATTGCCTGTATTGAGTTTTTATTGTATGCAGTGCTGAGTACAATGTTTTGGGGGATTTCTACCCCCATGAACTAGCAACCCAGTGAGAGATAGCTTTTCAACAGTGTCCTCAAAATACATTGAGAATGACATTGTGATGGGTGTCAAGAAGGGAAAGAACATGGGTGATGAAAACCAGTAACAGGGAGAGCTGCTTCAGATGGGATGATGGAAAATCGGGGACAAGGATGTGGGACTGAAGGATGAATAAATGAACCCTGGAGATGGGGAGGACGTTCCTGGCATGGTGAACTGCATAGGCAAGACCCATAGGTGGGGATGAGCTTTTTGTACATAAGAGAATAGAAGATCGTGGTGGCAAAGGGCAGGACTTATCCCATGACACTTCCATGGGACTAGAACCCTGGGTCTTGCCATCACTAGATGGACTAGAGTTTGTGCAGATGAGAGCCTGGGGAACCACTGGCCTGTGCCCTCCTGTAGGGCTCACCCTGTTCTGCCCCTTATCTGTGTGTGAATTTTCCAGGGCAGGAACCTGGCACATCTGACACCCCCATGCCCAGTGCAGAACCCAGCAATAGCAAGCTTGGCTGCACTGGGTTCAGGCTGTGACTCTGTTGTTCATTTGGGTGACCTTGCCAAGCCTCCCTGAAATGCTTGGGGTTCTCACCCAGTTTCATCTGATGAATCCTGGCCCTGAACTGCAAGTGGGGAGGGGAGCAGCAAAGCAAGCAGCATCACGGGAAGGAAGAGTTGTTGCACACTCTTAAGTCCCAAGAAGATGTAAGGTTGCTCTGGTAACTGAGATTTGCCCATAGGTTTCTCCTGCTCCTTTCCTTCTGCTCCTATGCCAAGGTCAGTGGTAGCTTTTACCTATGATATCTGCCTGCCACTTGTATAATTGGCATGTGGGGAAGCAAGGCAGCCTACAGTTAAATGAGTTGCCCCAGTACCTAGTTAGTTTCCTGGCTAGTTACTATGTGGAGTAGCAGTAGACTCAGAATTTGAACACAGGAACCCCAGTCCCAGGGGCTTGGGACCTAATGGCCTAATGGCTTTCTGTCCTGCAAAACCTTGTGTTTTCTACAAGGCGCTGGTTACTCTGCCACATGGCAAGTGGGGGTGGCATCATTCTCATTTTCCAGATGAAACAGTTGGGGCTCAGAGAAGTGTCCACCAAGTCTCAGCCTAATCTCTTGACCATGGGTTGTGTGGTTGTACCTCCTAGAAGGTCTTCCTCTGCTCCTGGACAATGGGAGGGGGAACTTCGGGACTCTAGTTGCACATGGGTTTGTGGGGAGCCCAGGAAGCTGCAGCCCTGATGCTTACTGCCTCCTCAGGGCTCTGTGTACTCCATGGCAACCAAAATGCCACCACTCTGGGCCTCATCTTGATTCAGTAAAATATTTTGTGGAGCACATGCTGTTTGTGCTGTGCCCTCTGTAGGTGCTGTGGAATGGGGAGGAAGAAGCAACATCGTTTATGTGTTCAAAAGACTGAATGACTTGTCTCCAGGGGAAAATAAATGTGCTTCCTTTTCGGACTTTCTGGTTTCTAGAAGCAGTTTGCGCAGACACCAGGGGCCTCAGCCCAGCCCCTTTCCTAGCACAGCTCCCAGCCCCAGGCCTGGCAGGGAGTTCAGCTCTCAGCAGCCAACAAGCACCCACCTGGCGGCTGTACGGTACAGGCTCCAGGCTGGGGCTGCATGTAGGAGGGAACATCACTCTGCTGTCTTTGCTCACATGTGAGGTGATAATTAATCACACCAATTGCTCTAGGAGATGGGCTGTGAGAATGCTACAGGCACAGAGCCAGCCTGTGCCAAGCACCAAGACTATGTAACTGGGAGACCTGGGCTCTTGGTCAGCCCAGGCATGGGTGACCTTGATCAGGTGACTTCACTTTGAGCCTCACTCTTTTGGTCTGTAAAGTAGGGGTACTGACAAGACCTGTCTTTGCTACTTCTGAGGAAGCTCGGAAAACACATGAAATGACCACCATAAATGTGCTGTAGAAATTAGTGCCAAATAAATAGTTACTATATGCTTTGATAATTCAGAGACAAAAATCTGTCTTAAGTTTCTTCAATTCCTCCTTTCTTCTTATCTTCCTTCCTATCCTCTATCCTTCCTGCAAATGCCTACTAAGTTTCTTCCCTTTATGAATACCATCCTAGGTAGTCGGTCAGGGTTGGGGGAGAGATACAGTCCACACACTAGGAGCCAGGCATCACTAGAACTGGAATAGAGTAGAGTGTGCCACCTCCCTGCCAGCTGGGATTCCAGCAGGAAGTGTCTAGAACAAGGTGTGACTGTGCTGAGCCTTGAAGGAAAGAAAGGAGGGTGGATGGGCAGCAAAAGGGGAAGGGTAGTCCAGCATTATGAGAGGGAGTTTGCGCCTGTGTGGGGTCCAGAGAGGAGGGGCACAGGGACCTGATCAGGGTGCTCTCACCTCCACTTTACTTGACTAGAATGCTGATCATGACCAAATTGGGGTCCAAAGGTTTTCCTCCCTGTGAATCTCCCCGGTGGAGGCTCTGGCCAGCCATGCATAAGCTGCAACTTTTTCTCCTCCTCCTCCTTGTCCCAATTCATCTCCCTTAAGGGACTTCTGGGCCTAGCAAGATTCATGCTGTGAAGGAATGGCTTCATGAGAAAAGGAGGCAGGGGAAAGAAAAGTGAGGGAGTAAAGGGGAGGAGTGGGAGAGAAGGAAGAAACAAAGAGGAGGGAAGGGGCTAGAAGAAGGACGCCATCTTACAAGATTAGGTTGATGAAAGTTGGAAAGAGAGAGAACAAGAGTCTGCTTTGGGAAAAATCAATGCTCTCAGTGTGGTACAGGCATAAACGTCATCTCTGGGAGCCAGCGATTATGTTTTATTGGGTCTCGCGCATTGTGCTGAGTCTAGAAGCTTCTGGGAGCTGGTGCGGCCACCCTGGCGCCTCTGCCTTACTCCTTCCAGGTGGTGGGGAACCTGCCGCTGGCCTGGGCTGAGGGGAACAGGGATCAGACTACCCTGGAGAGGTAATGTCTCAGACCCCAACTTGGTGACAAAGCTGACCTTCAGACAGTGATCCAGGCTGGGTCCCTGCCTCAAAGCATTCTCAAAACATACCATTCTTGTATCCCATTTGCTCAGGGGCCTGATGTGGTAACAGTCACTCTCACTTGGGACTGCTTGGCACTAATGTGTTTCCATTCCCAGGGGATCCTTTTGAATGCTAGCAATGGCCTAGCGTACAATGGCCTAATGGAGAATGTGCTTTATTTTTCAGCTTTAAGAGTATTTGTTTTCTGCACCAATAGTACAGTCATAGACTTAATACTTAACAGCAGAAAAGACTCAGAACATAATGTCTTTCTCCCAGGTTCCTCTTCCTAGGGGGAAACCAGTGTTGCTGGTTTTTGTGCATTTTTCAGAGATGCTTCATGCATATGTGGTATAGATGCATATATAGATATATATATATATATATATATCTATATATGCATTCTTTGCCCACACTTTTCTTCTTCCATCTTATTGAGATGTTGTTGGCATAGGCACTGTGTAAATGTGAGACGTTCAGCCTAATGATTTACGGATATTGTGGAATTATCACCACCGTAAGTTAACATCCATCATCTCATACAGAAGGGAAAAGCAAAATAGAAAAATGTTTTTCTTGTGATCAGAATGCTTAGGATCTAGTCTCTTGACAACTTTCAGATCCACTATATCATAGTGCTCACTGTAGTCATCAAGTTGCACCTTTCTCCTCTGTGGACGGACTTCTCTTGTAGTGATGTTTGTGTCTGGTGATTGCTGTCTTCCAAACCCTAATCCCACGCACCCCCACCTTTAGTGACCACATAACCCATCTCTTTTTTCTGTGAGTTTGAATTATTTTTTGTAGATCCCACATATAAGTGAAATCATATGATGCTCTCAAGATTCATCCATGTGGTTTGTTGCAAATGGCAGGATTTCCTTCTTTTTGTGACTGCATAGTATCCCATTATAAAAACAGTCATGTCATCTAGTGGTGTTTCAGTTGATGGCAAAGTACATATATGACAGAGTTCCCAATAGACTGTACATATAGCTGAGGTGTGTGTTAAGCAGTACCATCTAGGTTGGTTTGCACAACAGTGAAATCACTTAATGACGCATTTCTTAGAACACATCCCCACTCCTAAACAACCATGTATATAATATACAAAATATATATATATTATATATACATACTTATAGGTGTATATCCGTGTATGCACATATATGTATATGTAAATGAATGTATCATATAAATGTTCTTTATCCATTCATCTTTTGATGGACCCAGCTTTTTTCCATGTCTTCCTTAAACCGTCTGACTTTTTACACAAATGGCAATATATTTTAAATTATACTTTTTTCACTTTAGCTCTGTGTACCAGTACATGGACCAATTCCTTTTAATGGCTGCATAGTGTTGCACAATATGGCTGTGCCATCCTTTATTTGACCTTTCCCATGTAGGTGGACATTTAGGTTATTTCCCAACTTTTGCTACCGTAGACGGTGCTGCTATAAATGACCTTACACATTTATCGTTTACTCAGATGTAAGTGTATTGAGATAGTGCTTTTCCCCAAAGATAGGCAGGCTCTTGTGTAATTATTCAGCCCCAATATGGGCAAGCTCTAAGGGAGCAGGTTTCAGTTAAATGAAACACGTAACTTTCTGGTAAATCAGAGCTGCTAATAAATGAAATTTGATTCATTCACATGTTCAACACATGTTTATTAAGCTTCGACACTGTGCCAGTAGGTACTGGACACTGAGAAGGCGATGGCATCTCCTTTCAGGGGTTGAGCAAACAAAGTGGTAACATGTGGTCTGAGCTGTGATGGGAAAGGGTGGGTGATAGGGGAGTAATGTTAGGGTGGCCAGGGATGGCTTCCTAAAGCGGGTGATGTTTAAGGTGAGCCCTGAGAGATGAATTGGTCAGGCAAAGAGGAAAGGGAGAGTTTCCTGAAGAGAGTTTCTTTCAGTTTCCTGAAGAATAGTATATGCAAAGGTCTGGGGTTGGAGAGAGCCTTTCTCAGTCTAGGGTGCCAGTGTGATTGTGTGAGGTTGGAGCAGAGCTACTGTGTTCCCTGCTAGCAGGAGGGTCACCTTGAGGGTCAGCACTGATGCTGGAGAGGGCTATGGGCTCTGGATGGAGTGGTGGAGGAGGGACTGTTACTAGTAAACCGTATGTTCTGAGATATTGTGGTTCTGAGTGACTGGCCAAGACTGAGTTCAGCATGTTTGGGGCTCCAGAATGTAAGGGTGAGAGTTAAGGATTTGGAGGCTCTTGCTAAGAGCCCATTCTGTCAACCACTTTACAGGCATTTCTTTCTTTAGCCCCTCACAAGCATCCTTCATACAGAGAACCTGAGGCTTTATATTGTTAGATCATTACCATAAGTTAAAACTAAAGTCCACACAGTTCGCAAGGTGGAGAAACTAGGACTTGAACCTTGCCCAGCCTAAGTTCATGTGCTTAACCAATCCCTTGGCCTCCCTGCAGTCCATCTGCCCATTCTCCCAGCACCCCCTTCTTTAGGATTCTGTTATATGTAGCCATGAAAAGAGACCAGCTCTTTCCTCAGGGAAGGCAAGAGACAGGCAGAACTAGGGACCCGTTTTTAAATCAGAGCATTAAAAAGAAATGCTCAACAAGCCTCGTGTTTTGCTTTCCTCGTAGGTGGTGAGGATCAGTTTCCCAAAGGAAAAAAAAATCAATCAGTCGGAATGTGTCTTTCTAGAGAAAACTTGGCATCTGTCAAATGGGTGAGGGGGCAAGACCCAGAAAAAGATTTTCTTGGGTCATGTGCTGGGGGTTGCTGACTCAGGCTATGCACTTCAACATCATTAACAAGTTGAAAAGCTGTTGCTTCTTGCAGGAAGGCAGGATGGGTGGTTTGAAGAGTTTAGCTGGGAAAACCCTTTACAAGGCTAGGAAGGCTGAGGATACCGGGAGCCTCTACAAGCTAACCTGGGACCTGCAGCATCGATTGAAGGAATTGACTGCAGTGTTGGGAACTTTATCAGGCCCAGTGGTTTGGCATGATTGCTGTATGTAGGAGCTTGATGGGACATTCTGACAACTTGGCAATTTTAATTGATAAACAAGTGAGCCATGTTGAGGCACAATACGTGAGGTAGGTTAGTAAGTTGGGGTGATTGGTAGAGAAATGAGAGTGGTTCTCAGGAGAGTTTGTGATCTGATACTGACTTCTGATGATAGATGGGCCCCAGGGCTTCGGGCTGGAATGGGGTGGCACAACCCCCAAATTGAAATCCTCCTTCTTGGACTTTTCTGGAACAATCCTTGTCTGTTAGCTGGAGAATCAATGGAAGTTTTCCATGACAGGAGGTACTGGGTACTTGGCATTGCCCTAATCTCTTAGCTAAATTGTGTATTCAATGCCAGAAATCTTGGCATGGCCCACATTTATCACAGCTGGGATTCTAGATGAAGAGATGCCTTGTGCCTGTGTCTATATACCATACTATATGCTGCAAACATAAGGATGAATTATAGAGCCCATTCTTTGCCTTCATGGAGTTCACAGGAGGAAGACAGACAAGTAGTCTGCTTGGGATACCTAACACCGCCTGAGACAGAGGTCTGGGCAGTGCAATAAAGGAAAGCTTCCTGGAGGAAGTAGTCTCCAGGTACATGTGAAGGGTAAGAAGAAGTAAATGGTAGGAGAGCCAAGTTGTGGATAGAGTTCCAGGCTATAGGAAAGTCCAGGGTAGTGAGGTTGGGGTACATTCTCAACCAGGAGTATTTCCATGTGCCAAAGATGAGCCAACAGGAGGGAATATCAGGCTAGAGAAGTGAATGGGCTAAAAGAAGGAATGTAAAGAAAGTTTTCTTCCTGCAGAAAACCCTAAAGCACAACATTTCCATGGTCTGCAGTGGTAGGCGAGTGGGGAAGGCTAATAATATAGTATCGGCACAAGGTAGGTGTTTGATAAATTCATTATGAATGAATGTCTAGTTGAGTATCTCCTTCTCTGTGAAGACCTCCCCCTGTAAGAATTGTCTGCCCACACTTGTGGCCCATCCTGCACTCTGCACTGACAGTGATTTCTGCACCAGTAACACTTTAGTGCCGTAGCTCACTGGCTCACTCACTTACTTGCCCACTTGCCTGACTGCTCACTTGGGAACTGTATCCTATTCCCACTCTTGGTACCAAATCAGGTTGTTGGTACCATGAAAGCAGGGACTATGGCTTGTTTATGGCATTCCTTGTACCTAGTCTGGCACATAGTAGGTGCTTGATAAATGCTTTTGGAGTAAATGGCTGCTTAGAGATGGGGATGGAATAGATAAACTTGAAAGAAAGCTAGCTAAGTTCTCATGTGTTAGGTATCTCCACAGTTTACACATACGAATGATTTAACTTTGCAGCAAACTTATCAGGTAGAGAGCCAGTGTCTCCATTGTAAAGATGAGAAAACTGAGGCCCATAAAAGTAAAGTATCATGCCTTAGTTTGTGTGACTGGGAAATGGCAGAACCAAAATCTGAATCCAGAGAGCCTGGCTCCCCAAGCCCATTCTCTGATTCACAATCCCCCCCCCACCATCTTGGCCCATGGAATCAGAGCATAACCTTTGTGCATAGTTCTCTGAGGGAGACCTCAGGCTTCTAAGGGATAGAGGGGGCTCTTTGAGATATGGAGGTCAAGAGCAGACCCGAGGAGTATTTACTTCCCCAGGTGTCCCAAGGACAGGGAAAGTTTGACCATTTCTGCATTTGAATTCCTCTCTGTGACCTTACCTGCACACAGCAGATGCTCAATCAGCACTTGTGGTGTGAATGTCAATGGGGGTAGGCATTTGTATGAATATGTAAAGGATATATGCACTCTGCCCCTTTCAGTGTGCCCCTAGAAGCACAAGCAATAGTTTTCCATGAGAGAAGGTGCCTGGCAGCTGGATGACTGTGTTTCCTCCCCTGCCAGACTCCTCTTCTCTGAGAATCGAAAGAAAAAAGGGATGTGTTTGATGCTCCTCTGGGTCATTATAATTCACCAATGTGTTGAACCTGCACTCTGTCCCCTTCCCCTCTCCTGTCCTCCTGCCTCAGTGTTCTCAGGGCTCTCTGCTCATCTCCCTGTCTATGGTGAGTGAGGAATCTCTCGGGTCTAATTCAGGCCATTTTATCATCACTTGATCTGGAAATGAACCTAAAAATGTGCTAAGGCATGGTATCACAGCTCCCTGGCCAACTTTGGGAAAAGGAATATTAACAATTGTCTGGAAAACAGAAAAGAACAACCACCAACAGTTATAACAACTCCCTGGTCTAGGTTCTTTGCATGGATGTTGTTTACTCTTTGCACTAATTGTCCACAGCCTTCTTACAGACGAGGAAACTGAAGACCAGAGAGGTTACTCAAGGACATACAGCTAATAAATGACAGAATTGGGACCTAGGCTTCCAGATAATGCCACACTGCCAAAGAGTGAAAGTCAGCAAAAGCACCACCTGAATTAAGATGAGTGGACCTGGGCCAGTGTAGCACACCCCAGGCTACCTATCCCAAAGCCATGTAGTGCCATTCCCCAGAACCACCTGTAGGAAAGAAGGAGGACCTGCATCCTGAAGCCCAGGAGCACACTGGCTCTTAATGTCCTTCCATCCTACCAGCCCTGCAGTGAAGTGCTTCTGCTTTTTTAATTGACTATTTATGTCTTCAAGCCAGATGTGGCCACAGCAATTAAGAATCAACTCTACATATGTGGAGAGGGAAGGCCAGCCTTTTTTGGCTTTTCCTGGCTGTGGATTGAACTCAGAGCTGGTAATTATAAAAAAATGATGATGCACATCTGATGGATTATTTTAGAACTCCCCTTGGTGACTCCCCAACACAGAAGCACAGTCACACACCCCTGTGCTGGGTGACCTTGGGCCCAGCAGAATCACTCATGCTAAGTGTGTCACTTTAGAATTGGCACTTGGACCCACTTGGATATAGGTCATTTTATTTTCAAGCTGAAGCAAACGGCAGCCTGATCGGAGGCTCCTGCCAAGTATGCTAATGGGGGGACTGATCAATGTGCCCTGGAGCACTGGGGAAACTGGGTTCAGGGGAAGCTCCAGAGCCATATGCCATAGGACTCTGGAAGACTCCCTCTCCTTTTTTCTGGCACCTAAGGCATCTTTGTCCTAGCTGGGTATCAGGCGACTTGGTCAGGAAGCTTGGAAGTTGTCTTTATTTATCTTGACCTTTTCATGTAAGTAATTTTTATAGTTCCATTAACTAGTAAGACCATTTGCAAACCTCCAGGCAAAATATATTACCATGAACACCTCAGGGACTTGTGGGCTGTCTTGGGTAGAATGTTAATAGGATCGTGAATTGATTCCAGAGGCTCACCATGAGCGAGGGACAGCAAGCTGGGACCTTGGTCCGGGCCAGAGCAGTGTTCTCGCAGATGGTATGCAGGAAAGACCCTAAACCTGACCTATATGCCTTTGCTCGATGCCAGGATTCCCATACCAGGTCCTGAGCTGCTTGTACAGGCTCATCCCTGCCCTAGACTGACACCCTGGTCTTGTCTCTATCTTAGTACACACCGACACCTATGCCACACTGTACTTGAGTTGCTGGAATGAATTCTTCTCAAACTTGGCTTGATCAGTGAGTCAAAGAGTCACTCATTGGTGCAGTGCATCAAGGGAGCGTTTGGATCATGCCATCCAACTCCTTCATTTCAGTCAGAGACACTGGGACCCAGAGGAGAGCGGGACTTGCCTAAGTTCTCATGGCAAGTTGCTGACAGATCTGGTGCAGGAACCTATTTGTCTCAGCCTGTGGCCCCAGTGGTGGCAGAGTGTGGGTGTGAGCTGGTTAGCATCACCAAGATGTGGGTTCAAGCCTTGGCATGGCCACTGGCTCAGTGAGGGTCCTGGCAAGGAACAGATGGCTGGCTAAGTGAGGAGCATTTTGTTTACAAAGGCAAGGAAGAGATAAGAAGTTGCAGCTGAGGGCTGGCTGCTGATAAGAGCTACCACCTTTCTTGGGCTGGGGAAAAAAACCTCACTCTAACAACCCATGTGCGAGCCTCACCTTCTACCCAGCTGCCCACCTGCTGCTAGCATTTTCCATCTATGGAACCCATTCAGAAACCAAAGGATGTGCCTGAAATGCAGTCTGTGGGGTCAGCTCATTAGGACCCAGAGAAGACCTGGGTCTGATCTGGACAGACAAAGGAAGAACCACCAGACCATTCATTCTTAAGGGTTAAATAATTGGTTCTTAGTCTGTTTACAGGAAAGTAAAGCTATGCATATAGTACATGTATATACTTGTGTCAGTGGTATTAGGATTGCACAGAAGGGAGTATGAGGGAAAAACAATGTCGAGAATGGCTCCAGGGAGGGTGGGGTAATAATGAAAACAAAGTTAAGAAACACTGATGAGCTATGGGGAGCTGCCTGCTGTCTAGCCTGTTCTGTGTTTTGCATTACTAGTTGCAAGTGGGGTAGTGGTGATAATTACTGGAGGATGTGGCTGACTGGGGGGGGGGGTGCCCAGAGAAGAGAAAGGACATGCCACTTGGCCTCTTTCACTTCTTACCCTGCAGTCACAGGATCTGCTTGAGTATCAGCCACAACAGTGGCTGTTAAATCATCCACATTCCTGTCTCCTGTCCCCAGCCCCCAGGAGAAAACTCAGGACTGAGTCAGCTCTGTGGCTCCTCCCTGCTGTGGTTCCCAACGTGACACTCTTGGAATATGGATCTGTGGGTCTGGAATATGACATTAGAAAGGGGCTGGGCATCATAGGTCCTCCTAAGCACCTTTGGATTTTGTCTTACCATCTGATCACAGTAAATGATAGAAGATTAGGAAGGGGAGAATAGATCTTAAAGTCCCACAGTCTAATTTTCTGCCAAAGTAAAAATCATGCAGAACAGGAGGGCCCCTCCCCCCAGAGGGCATCAGATAGTAAATATTTTAGGTTTTACTGACCTTCAGTCTCTGTGGTAACAACATGACTGTCCTGGTAGTATAAAAGTGGCCATGGACAATATGTCATCCAATGGGCTGGCTTGGCTGTGCTGCATACAGACTTTATAGAAGCAGGCAGTCAGCTGGATCTGGTTTGGGATTCAGAGTTTGCCTTCCAAGTACTGCCCTACATTTCTAGTCTCTGCTTTTGAGCATTCAGGGTCAGGTTTGGTCCCTACCTACAGAAACTCCCTTTCAGCTGCTGAATCCCTCCAGGTGTTTAGTTATGCCCTGAAAGAAGTTGAAATCTGTCTCCTTGTCACATATGTCCTTTGGTCCCTATTTTGTCTAGGTCAGAGTAGCTCCCACTTCCCTTGAACAGCCTTTCAGCTTGTCCACTGTGACCTGTCCCCATCCCCACCTAACAGTTCCACACTCCCACTTCTACCACGCCCATGACCTTCAAGTTCAGGTATCCACACCCTATGCTTCTTGCCCCTGCTTCTGGGCTTGTCAATATCCTTTGCAAAACAGACACTCAGAAGACTCACCCTGTAGTATGAGTCTTCACGTGTAGTGTTGGTAAGGCACCACTCCTGGAGAGTTCCAGGATGTTTGAGGCCTTGGATTTACCCTCAAGGAGCTTACAGGTTAGTTAGGGAGACCAAAGGAACCCACACTGAAGAAGGAAGGGGCAGGTCAAGTATGCTGTGTTCTATTAAAGGGGCAACCCCTATTTGGGGGTGGGGTTTGGAAGAAGAAAAGTCCTCTGGGCCCACTTGGGGGTCTGGGCCTCTGTGCCTAGGGGGTTCTGATGGGAAAATAGCTCACCTTTCATACTATATCAATGGGGTGACTGGAGGAATCTGATTCCTCCTGACTTCAAGGTGGTGCTGGATGATGGAGCCCATACCTAATCTTGGTGGCTAGGTGGTACAGGGATGGGGAGACCAGTGGAAGCATTTTGAGCCTCCAGCTTCTGTAAGGTTGACATGATAGAGCCAGAGCAGCCCTAGGTCAAGAGAGGAGCATCAGCGGGGACAGAAGCTACTGGTCCTTTTGTGGACCAGTGCCCTTACATGAGAGAAGCTATCTACTCAGAGTCATATGTGAGGGCATACAGAGCCTGAATTTCTATCCTGGGCTCCTGGCTCCTAGCCCAGAATCTTTTCCAAAAGAATAGAGGATAGAAACCAGGGGTCCCTGCCATGTCAAGAATGGAAGGCTACTAAGCCCTTGGGGGTCGGAGGTGAAACTAGAGCAATGGCAGTTGTCAGGTATGCCCTGGTGGGGCAGTGGGATGACAACTTGCTGGAAACTTCAGACCTCATCTTGGTCTTGAGTCACAGGTGAAGTTGCAAGGCCTCAAGAGGAAAGTTGGTTACTTGCTGTCGCTGAGACAGATGCTGGTTACATACAAACCCAGCTCTCTTCATACCCATAGCTCGGCTGCTGCCTCCATCCCTCCAGCCCCCATTACCCTGGTCCCGCAGGGCCAGAAACAGTCTGAGCCAGGCGATCAGGTACAGGTGTTGATGACTCTGTGTCTGAGCTCTGAAAGTTAATCACACCTTCCCCGCAGGTACTTAGGTCCTGCTTCTGGAGACCTGCAGACATTGAACACCTATTATTTACCAGGCAGCATGAGGGATTGAAAAGACTGAGTAGAAAGTGACTTCTGTCCACCAGAGGCTGGAAAGTCAAAGGAGCAGTGGATGCTGATATAGCTAACTCATGCTGGGATGACCTCTGGCAGAGATAGCATGTGGAATATCCCTAAGGCTGGTGCAGAGTAGGTCCTCAGAAAATAGTGGTGCAAAGGACACAACGATATGTGGTAGCAGCTATTACCCATTTTGGACATTGATGCCGATCCAGTGGTACACAGAGAGAGAGAGAAGAGAGAGAGAATTTATTGTCTAAATTCTTTGCATGTGTTCTTAAATCTTTCCAACAACCCATGAGGTAGATATTATTACTTCCCCTGTTTTACAGAAGAAGAAATCTAAGCATGGAAGGTTAAGTGATTTGCTTATTTTCCTGTTATTGTCATTGTCACGGGTAGATAAGGATTTTACTTAAATCATCACTTTATTGACCACACTGGACTCTCCAGCAGGAGTGGAGAGCTTGCCCTTCAATTTCCCTGTCCCTAACCATGCTTCTGTCAGCAGGTCCCTACAGCCCACCCCATGTGGCTAACACCTTGCAGAAGGGTAGGAAGTGGGGGGGGGGGGGTAAGAGGCGCAGTCATGATAAGGACCTGCCCTGGGTCTGAGGAGACACTGCTAATAGCAAGAGCAAGACTCAGAGAACTTCCAGTGGCCAGGCATCACTCTGGGTGCTTTGTCAATTCACACCATGTGCACACAAAGCCCGAGGCCCGTTCTGCCACCATCCCCCACTGAACAGATGGGGACTGACACAGAGATGGAAGTAACTTGCCCGAGGTCTAGAGTTCCTAGTGGTATCACAGGATCCAGATCTGGCATTCTGGGTCTGATTCCTCATCCACGACAACAGATGGGTGTGCAGCAGTGGAAAGAGGGCCTAGATGAAATGTCCCCATTTGGAGTTAAAGGGTCCAGAGAAACAGGGAGGCAAGAGTAGCAGAACTCTTTAAGTCAGGGCCTCTGTGGGGTCAGCTGGCATGGGAATCTGGGGATCAGAAAGAACTAGGGGACACAAGCTTGAGAACAGGTCACCCCTTCTCTGGAAAGCCTAGCCTCTGGATAGGGGCTGCCCACTCTCCCCACAGCATCCCCATTCTTCTCCCTCCCTACCAGGTACACAAACACACAGAAGTTCCATTGCCAAATATGGTCATCTAAGCGGTGGGTATTTGCTATCAATATTTCATGCCTCAAACAACACTATCTAAACAACACCTATGAAATATGAATGGATTGTGATTTTGACAAGCAAATAGCCCAGGCATAATACCAGGGTAATGAGGAGGGGAGGACTGCAACCAGGTTTGAAGGGATTGCAGGCACAGCAACCTTATCCCTGGAGTCAGGGTTTGTGCATG